>PVJN01033057.1:2500-23701 GCA_004026805.1 Lasiurus borealis | reverse complement strand
AAAAAGACAGACCGGCTTCATGATTCATGAACGCTCAGCAAACTTTCAGCAGAATGACTCAGATGAAAAAAAAAAAAAATCTAGGTCAGATGATATCCTTTCGTTCAATTTATCCTTTCCAGCAATTTGACTTTGAGAAAATTGTTTTAGGTCAATTTGTTCCTGACAGTTCACTTGAAGTCCTCAGTCACTCCCGGCTCCCCATTTTCCCTCGGGCAACTTCTCTTGTTAAAAACCATTGGTGGGCCCTAAATGGTGTGGCTCAGTGGATAGAGCGTCGGCCTGTGGACTGAAGGGTCCCAGGTTCAATTCCAGTCAAGGGCAGGTACCTTGGTTGCAGGCACATCCCCAGTGGGGGCCGCACAGGAGGCAGCTGATCGATGTTTCTCTCTCTCATGGATGTTTCTAACTCTCCCTTCCTCTCTGTAAAACATCAATAAAATATATCTAAAAAAAGAAACAAACAAACAATAAAAAACCACTGGTGGGTAGCAGAAGAGGTGTTGGCTGCCAGAGTAGACACCTTACCTGCTCCTGCTTCTCAACCAATGGGAACACTCGGAGAAGAGTAACTCAAAGGGGTGGTCAGAACTCGGGCTGACCGAGCATCCAACACCAGAGCAATACCCTTGACAGAGGTGTCTAAGGGGAAGGGACTTGAGTTCCTAGAATGGCAAACTGGGGGGATGGTAAGTATAGGGGGTGGGCGGTGCATGGCTGACAGGTAACCTGCTATTGCTGGGGTTATTCTGTACCGTTTTCTGACTACTCTGCCCGCTGGGAAATTCTGTCCCATGTGCCAGTGCTGCATGAGAGGACACGTGTGCCCTGTGCGAACCCTCCGCCGGCCTCTCCTTCCAAATCTCGCCATGTGTGCCCTGTTAGTCCACCCCTCTGGCTCTCAGACAACCTTCTTAGCTTTGCCTCCGCCCATCACCCTGAGATCCAAAGAGATCTCGGGTCCGCGTCTCATTGTTCAGGTGACAGATGCCCGGCACCACGTCTGGCCGGAAGGAGAGGGCCCCCGGGCAGACGGGCGCTGAGGGACAAAGGGTTGTTTCCACGTGGCTGGAGTAGCCCTCTGGCTGCTGTCAGAGAGGAGGAGGATGTGCGGGTGAGGCACCTCGGTCGATGCTGCCCTGTCCCTCCTGGATTCAGCCTCTGCCCTGTTCCTGACCTTCGCACGGGGACCAGTCCCTGGAGAAAAGCCAAGTTCAAGAAAACAGCATGAGCCCGGCCGGCATGGCTCCGTGGCTGAGCGTCAACCTAGGAACCAGGAGGTCAGGGTTCGATTCCCCGTCGGGGCACAGGCCCGGGTGGCGGGCTCCATCCCCACGGTGGGGCAGGTAGGAGCCAGCCAATTCATGATTTTCTCTCATCACGGATGTTTCTCTCTCTCTCCCTCTCCCTTCCTCTCTGACATCAATACCAATGTATTTTAAAATGAAATAAAAAATCAAGTGGGGGTGACGTAGGTGCAAGAGGGAAATAAAACAAGCAGCCAGGGGAACGTGTCCTGGTTTCTGTTACTGGAAGCGCTAAAAGGTTCTTTTTTTTTTTTTAATATATATTATTGATTTTTTTACAGAGAGGAAGGGAGAGAGATAGAAAGTCAGAAACATCGATGAGAGAGAGACATCCATCAGCCGCTTCCCTGCACGCCCCCTACTGGGGATGTGCCCGCCACCAAGGTCCATGCCCTTGACCGGAATCGAACCTGGGACCTTTCAGTCCGCAGGCCGGCGCTCTACCCACTGAGCCACACCGGTCTCGGCATAAAAGCTTCCTTTGCTGTTGTTAATCCGGGTTGCATTCCGCAGCCCCATTCCAGCAGGTGACTCTCAGCGGGATGCAAATTCCAGGGCCGAGTCCTGCGGGAGACGCCCGATGCGTGAGCTGGGGTCCGAGTTGAGAGGACACGAGGGTGGTGGGCGTGAGGCACCACGTGTCCGGGGATCCCCTCGCTCCTGCGATGGCCCCTCACACGCGTTTCCATGGCACCTGCAGGCGGGAGTCGGGGGCTTGGTCTGAAATGCCCTCCCCATGCGTCCTCCTCCGAGTCTCCATCTCCCCTCTCCCCAGGGAGGGACAGCACATGCCGAGGACCCCGCCCTGAGCCAGCTGGCCCCCAGGTGAGGGGAGAGCCCCCCAAATGCACCTGTTGCTTCTTTCTCTGCAGCCCCCACCTTCCTGCCGGCACCGTCTGGGGTGCACAGGGGGCTGTCGGGGTGCGTGGAAATACGTGGTGGATCTTGGCGAGGAGCGGTCTTCACTGGGACGTGGAAATGACACCTGGGTCCTGGATAATTGACAGGAAGACATTTCTGGGGGAGAAGACCCAGCAGAGAGGAGGAGGAGATCGATGTGAGTGCGCCACCTCGTGGCCGCCCGTTGATTTGCAGCCTTTCTTATTTTTTCATTCAGGAAATTTATTTTTCCGTCTTTGTTGCTGAAAGCCTGGCAGAGGTCCTCCTTTACCCCCATTTACCTCTTCCAGCCGCTCCCGTGTCCCTTCCCCCCCACCGCCCGCATGGTCTGGGTCCCCGGGTTCTGGATGGTTCCACAGACAAGTCATTGGCGGATCTGCTCCCGCCAGCCCACCCTCCCTGCCTCCCCACGGAGCCTGCAGTCTCTCATGCGTCCACGCCTCTGGGTCTGGGTCTGGTGCCCAGTTTACCTGGTCCCCTAGATGCCACCCGTGAGTGAGGCCACTGGGACTGGTCTTTCTCTCTCGGGGGGCAGCCCCTGGGCGCCTCGGCTGCAGACTCCAAGACCTACCCCCTCGCTGTGGGCTGCCCGGCTCTCCCCAGTGCTGGGCCAGGTGGGCGCTTAGCTGAGAGCCAGCCTGGGTGTGCTCGCCAGGAACAGGCTGGCACAGGTGGCACAGTGCAGTGGGTGATCAGGTGATCCTGTCTCCCCGGCCGCACCTCCAGCCTCCGTGGCCAGAGCCAGGTGTAAAGCGTTGAAGCCAGGAGTTCGGGAGGCACAGCTGCTGCATGCGGGCCCCCATGCATGGTGTTTGTGGGGAGGTGGGTTCCTGTTCTCGGCGGGCTCCCTCCCGCCCCTCTCCCCCGCCCCGGCACGATAGCAGCTCCCGGCGAGACCTAGAGCGCATGGCCACGACCTGGGCGGTTATAAACCTGCGCCTCCTTAGGAAAGGGATGGGCGGGCGGACTCCTTTGTTAATACAGCGGCACCTCGAGATACGAGTGCCCTAACCTATGAGATTTTTGAGATACGAGCCGTCGAGCAAGCGATTTTTGCTTTGAAATACTAGCAGCATTTGAGATAGGAGTCATCGCTGCACACGACCCACCCGTTTAACGCAACGCGAGCGTCTCATAGTTTCCCACGCCTCAAGGTGACAGAACGAATTAGACTCGTATCTCAAGGTACCACTGTGAAATGTATTTTTATTGATGTCAGAGAGGAAGGGAGAGGGAGAGAGAGAAACAGCAGTGATGGTACTTTCCTGGTTGGTCGGGGCAGCTCCTGTTACAGCAGACGGGGGTGAGTGAGGGGTCTCTCCTCGCTGTGCCCGCCGGAACGCCGAGGTAGCTCCTGCATCTGTGCGCCCGCAGGGAGCAGGGGGCATGCCCTTCGCTCTCCTTGTTTTTAGCGGAAGATGAACCCTTTTATGTGGGACGGAGGGCCTGGCGGGTTTACACGCGCTCAGCAGCGTGTTGTGAGCGCACCCCCGCTGACACACTTAAATCTGCATAATTAATCGCGGCTGAGCTCCGGCCTTCCCTCCACGCAGCCTTGTTTCCCTAACGAGGCAGCTGCGGCGCACGGTGCCGGTCCGCGCTGTTTTTCTGTTGTTCTAGAGCAGTGGTTCTCAACCTTCCTAAGGCCGCGACCCTTTTTAATACAGTTCCTCATGTGGTGGGGACCCCCAACCATGAAATTATTGCTACTTCATAACTGTCATTTTGCTGCTATTACGAATCATAATGTAAGTATCTGTTTTCCAATGGTCTTAGGCGACCCCTGTGAAAGGGTTGTTCGACCCCCAAAGGGGTCGCGACCCACAGGTTAAGAACCGCCGTTCTGGATGGTTTGAGGGTCAACGGTCTGAGGCGTGCCCTCTCGGTCTCGCAGGGTGCTCACCTCGTCCTGCACGAGGAGGAGAGGACGTGGGGGCACCGGCAGGGCTGCCTGGGTCACAGACGCCTTCCCGTCTCCCCGCTCCGTCCCCGGGGTCGCAGGGCTGAGCCTGGGGGGTGTAGAGGCGCCGGACTCTCACGTTCTCCGTGGCCAGTTCATGGTTCGGGCTGTTGGTTTACCAGCTCTGCAAACTCCTTCCCCATTGGCCCATCTGCTTTTCCGCTCCCAAAACACTGTTGCTGTGGTCTCCGCCCCCTGCACCCCGTGTCTGAGACTGGGCCCTTTCTCTTCAATGGGCACATCCGGCCCCTGGGGCAGTGGTTCTCAACCTGTGGGTCTCGACCCCTTTGGGGGTGGAATGACCCTTTCACAGGGGTCGCCTAAGACCCTCGGAAAATGCAGATATTTACATCACGATGCATGACAGCAGCAACATGTCATGGTTGGGGGTCACCACCCCATGAGGATCTGGATGCGAGGGTCTCGGCCTTCGGAAGGTTGAGAACCACTGCCCTGGAGGAAGCCCCACCAGCAAGCACACCGACAGGCTCTGACCTGCGCGCAGGAGAGCAGGGGTCATCCGTGGCGCCCGCCCTCTGTCCCTGTGCGGAGACAAGGTGCAGAGTGTGTCTTTTTTTTTTTTTAATGTATTTAATTGATTTTTTACAGAGAGGAAGGGAGAGGGATAGAGAGCTAGAAACATCGATGAGAGAGAGACATCCATCAGCCTCCTCCTGCACACCCCCCACTGGGGATGTGCCCGCCACCAAGGTCCATGCCCTTCACCGGAATGGAACCTGGGACCCTTCAGTTTGCAGGCCGATGCTCTATCCACTGAGCCACACCGGTCTTGGCAATGTGGGTGCTTTTTAAAGGTCTTCCTGGCAGCCCAGCACCGGAGGCGGCTCTCAGCTCTCATCTGGTTTCGGGGAAATGTGACCATTTTGCCTTCGTCCTCGTCGCAGCCACTCTCCGCAGCATCCTCGGGCACGTTTCCCGTCAGGAACACGTGACTTTGTGTTTTTTTTTTCAATGCAAATAAAAGTGCTGTCTGCTCATCTCCATGACAACCGGCGGGCTGTGGAGTCCTGCTTCTCCGAGAGATGAAACGGAGGGAGGAGAGATAAAGCGATGCAGCCCCTCGGAGGCGCCCGGCTGGTCACCGGGGGGGACGGAGGTGCTGCCCTTCGCGAGGCTTAGCTGTGCTTTCTTCCCGCTGCCGGCCGGGCCGGGCCTTCTGGAACCTTCTCTCATGCTCAGAGATATCTTTAGACCCGGGGCCGTCCCCCCAGGGTGCAGGAAGGAGAGCGGGACCCTTTTCTGTCTTTCCGAAAAGGGTGCTTGTGAACGACGGGAGGGAAGAGCCAGTTCAGGTCATTCCTGCAAGGGGCAAAGACAAATCTTTTTTTAAGAAACCTTTTCCGCCGAAACCGGGGTGGCTCAGTGAGTAGAGCAATCGGCCTGCGGACTGAAGGGTCCCGGGTTCAATTCCGGTCAAGGGCCTGTATCCTGGTGGTGGGTACATCCCCGGTGGGGGGCGTGCAGGAGGTGGCTGATCGATGTCTCTCATCAATGTTTCTCTCTTTCCTTCTCCCTTCCTCTCTGTAAAAAATCAATAAAATATATTTAAAAAAAAAAAAGAAACCTTTTCGTTGCTGTCCGAGAGGAGTGGGGAGAGAGAAACATCATTGTGATCGGGGGGTCACGGGTCAGCTGGCCCTGCTTCCACAGGCAGTGGGGGTGCTCCGGGCAGGGAGACATTCCCAGAGCTGGAGCTTCTGACCACGTGGGACTGAGACTATTGGAAAACACCTGTTTCCCATGGTCTTAGGAACCAACACGCCGCTCCTCGGTGCAGCAAAGTGTAGCCATGTCGTTTACTGTTGTCCTAGGAAGACTGATGCCCATGCTACACCACGATTCAAGACAATATTTCATTTATTTGTCATGAGAAATAAATATTTCACAATAAAGGACCGCCTGGAGCTGCTGGGTCTGTGGAGTTGGGAGATGCGGTGTGCGGGCCTACTGTGCGCCTTCTGTCCCCTGCTCTGCGCTCACCCTGAAAGGTTTCTCCTCCTAGTGCCGTTGGAATGTTCCAGAGCGGGGGTGGGGCTGGGCCTCTGGTCAGAGACTCAGCAAAAGCTACCGCACCCAGCCGGCCGGCGTGCTCTGTGGTTGAGCGTCATCCCATGAACCAAGAGGTTGTGGGTTCGATTCCCCGGTCAAGGCCCAGGCCCGGGTGGCAGGCTTGATTCCCAGTGGGAGCTGTGAAGGCAGGAGGCGGCCGATGGACGTTTCTCTCTTATCGAAACTGCTATCTCTGTCTCCCTCTCCCTTGCTCTCTCTCCAAAAAGCAATAAAAACATGAAAAAAAATAAAAGAGCTGCCAAAAAATAAGGGGCCACCTTCTAAACCAGCGGTTCTCAACCTGTGGGTCGAGACCCCTTTGGGGGGTCAAACGACCCTTTCACAGGGGTCGCCTGAGACCATGGGAAATGCAGATATTTACATCTCGATGCATCACAGTAGCAGCATTTCATGGTTGGGGGTCACCACCCCATGAGGAACTGTATGCCAGGGTCGCAGCCTTAGGAAGGGTCGTGTGTCAGAGCCGCAGTGCGGGCTTTCCCGGGGAATATTGCGAAGAATACTTTCTGGGGGAATATTGAACCTTCTCCACCCACCCCCTCACTCAATGAAAAAAAAAAATACAGCTGTCGGCAGCACGTCTCGCCCGACATCCGTGATGCCAGCCTGTCTCTCCCGGTGTCAGATGTGAGAATAAATAGACATTAAGCTGCCAGTCAGGGAGACTGCCTTCAGGAAGCAGGCGGCGAGCCGGGATGGGTTCCTCGGTCCCGGGGAGACACGTCCACCGCTGTGGGCGCCGGGACATCCCCGGTGGAGGACCCTGCGCCCGGGACGTGGGGAGAAGCTGGGAGGCTGGAGAGAGGAAGGGCCAGAATCCCCGCCCTTCTGGGCGCTACAGCGTGAAAAGTCGCCCTCGTTCCTGGACGTGCCGCCTGCCGTCCACCTGCGCCTCACGGAGAGCGGCGGCGTTTGGGGGAGCAGGCTCGCTGATGGTCGTCTTCACGGGGCACGGCGGGCGCTCCCTCTGACAGGTCCACTACCGAACTGCACACAGGTCATCCATTTCCTTCTTTTTGGTTCAACAATAAACGTGCGCCGTCTTCTTCTTCATGGGAAAAATAAGACCCCCCCTGAGAATAAGGCCTGGCGCCTCTTTGGGAGCAAACACGAATAGAAGACCCCGTCTGATTTTCGGGGACACGGGGTATGTGATGTGACCCGTCCGTGCGGCACCGTGTCAGGGCCGGGCGAGGGGACCGGGAGGGGGACTGCGGAGCCGCCGGGAGGACTGGGTGCCTGCACGGCCCGGTGCCCCCTGAGGCCGGGGCACGGGGACTGGAAGGCCCGGACAGAGGCTGCCGCGGGGGCCGGTGCTGGCCGGGAGCACGTGTGGCGGTGGCTACGGTGGCGGCGAGCGGCATCACGGCACGGCGCCGTTAAGAGCAAATAAAAAGGATGCGATAAACACCCCTCGGGGGGACCTGGTTAACATTTTTATTACATTTTCACGTGTGAGTAACGGCACTTTGATCTCGCCTCCTCTCGACGGGAATTCCCCGAGTCCTTTTCAGGGGAACACGGCTTGACAGCCCAGGCGGGTGAGAGGCAGAAAAGAGGAATTAGGAGCCGGGCTTGGGGGTAGGGGTGGGAGGGGGGTTGAGAGGCTGTCGGAGGGTGGTGAAGGGGTTACAATGTGAAGAGCGCAGGGCCAAAGTTCGATTCCCCGTCCAGGGCCCAGGCCCGGGGGGCGGGCTCCATCCCCAGGGCGGGGCGTGCAGGAGGCCGCCGGTCCACGATTCTCTCTCACCTGGATGCCAGTCTCTCTCTCTCCTGCTCCCTTCCTCTCTGACACCCATAAAATGCTTTTTATTTTTATTTTATTTTATTTTTTTTTAATATATTTTTATTGATTTTTTACAGAGAGGAAGGGAGAGGGATAGAGAGTCAGAAGCATTGATCAGCCGCCTCCTGCACGCCCCCTACTGGGGATGTGCCCGCAACCAAGGTACATTACCCGACTGGAATGGAACCTGGGACCTTTCAGGGTGCATGGGAGTCGGCGGTCGGGAGCAGGTTAATGACCGGCTTTCTGTGTCGTGATTTCCGTATCGTCCCCCCGGAAGGAGCTCAGGGGAGAAGAGCTGGGGCGGGCAGCCACACCGGGGTGCTGGGAGCAGCTTGGGGTTCTGTCCGCCAGGTGCTGTGCCTGCAGGGACTGCCGGCCAGGCGGGCTGGTGATGAAGGAGCGCGGGAGGCAGGCTGCACCCCGTGGAGGGCGTGGAGCCCCATTTCCAGCCGGAGAGGCCGGGCCCACCCCGCCCCCCTCAAACCCGCCGGCTCGCTCGGTGAATCCAACTGTAATCCTTTTGTCAGCGGATCAATACAAAATTAAGAAGCAATTAAAGAGGAATGAAAAAACGTAAACACTCACATTGATCTGGCTGCCACGAGCTGTGTTTCTTCCCGTTTAGGAAATCGAGATTTAAAAACCGAGGAACTCGGGGTACGGTGCCTGCCTTCTCCCCGCCCGCCGGGGGGCGGGGTGGTTTAAAAGACAGACAGGCCAAAACCAGTGTGGCTCAGTGGATGGAGCGTCGGTCTGCAGACTGAAGAGTCCCGGGTTCGATTCTGGTCAAGGGCATGGACCTTGGTGGCGGGCACATCCCCAGTGGGGGGCGTGCAGGAAGCGGCTGATTGATGTTTCTCTCTCTCATTGATGTTTCTGGCTTCTCTGTCCCTCTCCCTTCCTCTCTGCAAAAAAATCAATAAAATATATATATTTAAAAAAAAATAAAAAGACGGCAAACCCAACACGCCCGGTGAACACTGGAAGGACGTGGTGTTCACCGGGGAGCCACAGAGGGCACTGCTGCCTGTACCCAGACCGGCACCCGCCTCCTTGTCCCACTGACCGAAGCCGCCGCTCAGCGCACACTCACTGCGCCGAGGCGGAGAGCTGCCGGAGAGGGAGGATCCGTCATCCAGATAAACCTCCCACCAGCACCCAGAGGCCGCACCCCGAAAAGAAAGCCGTGCCGGAACCGGTGTGGCTCAGCGGATAGAGCGTCGGCCTGCGGACTGAAAGGTCCCAGGTTCAATTCCAGTCAAGGGCACATCCCCAATAGGGGGCGTGCAGGAGGCGGCCAATCGATGTCTCTCATTGATGAGCCTGAAACCCAGGCCTGTGCCCGGCGGGAATGACCCGTGCGTGACCTCCTGGTTCCTAGGTCACGATGCTCAGCCATGGAGCCAGGCCGGCCGGGCACCGTCCGGGATTCTGCACTTTTCATCCCTTTTCTGTGTCTTCTCTCGAGGGGACAGGCGCCAAGAAGGCACAGCCCCCGGCGACCGGCGCCCACAGCCCATCTGTTGCGTTTCCCCCTTGGCAGAAGGCGGGAGAGTGTGTGTGTGTGTGTGTGTGTGTGTGTGTGTGTGTGTGTGTGTGTGTGTTTGGGGAGAGACGGGCCGGCGGCTGCTCTGTACCAGCGAGAAACGGGCGAACGCAGAAAACCCACCCTCTGTTGGCTCAGACGCCCCTCTGCCGCCGCCACCAGCCTGCTCCCGAGCGCTCCGAGGAATTGGGGTAAAAACCCACCCACCCTCCCCCTTTCTTTCCTCCCAATAAATCCCTTGTTTTGCCAAGACTGTTCCCCGTCTTGGCAAAGGACGGAAAATGCCAGTAAACAGCCCGGGGCGGGCCCCGCAAACGGGTGGAAGGAGGGATTCCCGGACCGGTTCGCACACACGGCCACCGCCATTGTTGCAAAAAAAAATAATAATAATTAAAAAATAAAAAAAAACACGGTGGGACGCATGTCTCATCACACCGGCATTGTGGAGCCTGAATATGGCGTGATGAGGCCTCATTGTAACCGCGGCGTGAAAACACCGTTTGAAAACGGAACGGCCCTTCCTCTCCGGCTAATATCAGCGTTTTAAATCACAAAGGGGAATATTTATTTATTTTTTCCTTTCTTTTCAAGGAAAAAAAAAATAAAAGGGGAAGATTAGCATTTTGTTTCCGTCGGTCCGAGCCGCGAGCTTCCGGCGGGGTCCCCGCGAGCAGCGTGTCATTGATATTCCGGCGACGCCGTGTGCTGCCTCGGGGCGCGCGGAAAAGCCACTTAGGCCGCACTCAAAGCCGCGCTCCGGGATCAAATGGATGCGCGGCGCCCATTTACAATAACGCTTGATTATGATAAAGGCCTGGGCATTTGCATAATTACACGTTTGATTTTGGGGGGGGCGGGGGGGGGAGAAGGCCTCTCGCAGGATGAAGCGCGGCTGCATGTGGAAACACCTCATCCAGAGGCACCGTCTGCCGCGGCGTGGCTGGCGCTGCTCGCGGGTCAGACAGTGGGGAGCTGCGTGTCTGAGGATCAGAAGGGAAGACGCCGGCGCCCTGGGTACATGGCCAGCGTTCCCTCCACCCCCACCCCCCAACCCCCGCCGGATCGTGCGGAACGGGGAAATAAAATTCAGGCAAAACATGGGAGGGAAAGATAAGAGCCGTGCGTGTCTTCAAACAGAGCGGGGCCTTACTTTCTTTTTTTAAAAATATATTTTATTGATTTTTTACAGAGAGGAAGGGAGAAGGATAGAGAGCTAGAAACATCGATGAGAGAGAGACATCGACCAGCCACCTCGCGCACACCTCCTACTGAGGATGTGCCTGCAACCAAGATACATGCCCTTGACCGGAATCGAACCCGGGATCCCCCAGTCCGCAGGCCGAGGCTCTATCCACTGAGCCACACCAGTCTCAGCTTTTTTTTTAATACATATTTTATTGATTTTTTACAGAGAGGAAGAGAGAGGGATAGAGAGCTAGAAACATCGATGAGAGAGAGACATCGACCAGCTGCCTCCTGCATGCCCCCTAACTGGGGATGTGCTTGCAACCAAGATACATCTTGACCGGAATTGAACCCAGGACCCCCCAGTCTGCAGGCCGACACTCTATCCACTGAGCCACACCGGTTTCGGCAGAGAGGGGCCTTTCATGACTCCGGCACAAGATGGGAGAGATGCGGACATGTCTGCTCCCGGGGTGGCACCCCTGCATTTGGTGGACGCTCGGAGGCGCTGGGTCCTGGATTGAGGAGAATAACTGCTCTAACGGGGTGCTCCTCGGAGAGGTCGTCGTGGGGTGTGGCTGGGGCTGTAGGAACAAGGAAAGAGCCGTGTTTTGCTTTGTGCCCTAAAATGGGGTCAAGGCTGAGCTCTGAGAGCGGATTTAAGAGATGATCTCTCCTTTTCTCCTTTCTTTCTTTCTTTCTTTCTTTCTTTCTTTTTTAAATATGTATTTTTATTGATTTTTCACAGAGAGGAAGGGAGAGGGATAGAAAGTTGGAAACATCGATGAGAGAGAGAGACATCGATCAGCCGCCTCCTGCACACCCCACAATGGAGATGTGCCCGCAAGCAAGGTACCTGCCCCCGACCGGGATCGAACCTGGGACCTTTCAGTCCGCAGGCCGACACTCTATCCATTGAGCCATGCTGGTCTCGGCAAAATGTGTCCATTTCTTAAAAGAAGGGGCTGTCCTGTGTGGACTTTCACGTCTTACGTGTCGTAGGTGATTTTTGTGAATAACAGCCCTGCCTGCAGATCTACATGTCTGCAGAAATCGGAGTCGGCGACGCAAATCTTGAGCAGCAGAGACCACGTGTGGGAAGGAGGCCGAACGGCGAGGGGCAAAGCGAGAGGCAGGAGGCGCCAAAAGCCGGCGCTCGGTTCCGTGGCGGGAAACGAAATCAATTCTGGAAATTTATCATTTTTTTTAAACAAAAAAATTGAAATATCAATACGTTAATTCAATCAGGCGCCGTACATACAAATCTTAAAGAGCAAATCGATGCGAGAGTTTCGTTTTTTTTGATTACTTGATAAAGTTAAGAGATTAACAGATGAGTAGATCTCCAAAATCAATTCCTCTGTTTACTCGGGGAAAGAAAAAAAAATTACGCCGTTTTGTCGTAATTGTTATTTATGGGCGGCGTTATGTCCCGCTAAATGAATAAAAATCGGTACCGCGAAAGCTTGCTGCGTCAATGGAGAACAGGGCGGGGAGAAGGTTGAAGTCGCCATCCGTGAAGGAGGGATGTTTAAGTGAGAAGGTTCCCATTTTCCATCACACACACACACGTACATAAAGTAAGTTAGTTGAATATACACAGCCATGTCACCTTAAGAAATACTGACCGGCTCGGAGGGGTCCACTGGTTCTCGGGGCTCCCCCATCGGGAGGAGCTCATTGCAAACCTCACCCTGGTCAGTTGCCAACGCCATCCCGGGTTCAAGAGGTACCTGAAATGCTGGCCTTCGCCGAAGCCAAGCCGGAGGCCACTGCCTCCCATGCAGCCTGGACCCACCCTGGGGACCCCAGCCCACACGCTCGCAGGCACTGACCAGCCAGGCACTGACCAGCCAGGCGCTGACCAGCCAGGCACTGACCAGCTGGCCTGCACCTCCCGGCCACACAGCGTCTCCCATGACAGAAGTCGGGGGGCGCTGTGATGTGGAGGCAGACACCCATGGGGGCCTAACACCCCCCTTCTTCCCGTCCCTCCTGCTCAGACTCCAGCTGGCTGTTTTCTGTTCATTTTTTAAATATTTATACTGATTTCAGAGAGAAAGGGGGAGAAAGATAGAAACATCGATGAGAGAGAGACATCGATCAGCCGCCTCCTGCACGCCCCACAGTGGAGATGTGCCCGCAAGCAAGGTACATGCCCCCAACCGGAATCGAACCTGGGACCTTTCAGTCCACAAGCCGACACTCTATCCACTGAGCCACACCGGTCTCGGCAAAATGTGTCCATTTCTTTAAAGAAGGGCTTGTCCGGGGTGGACTTTCACGTCTTACGTATCGTAGGTGATTTTTGTGAATTCGCTGTAAAAACCGTGTTCCTCCTGAGAACCAGGGGCCCGGCGACCCGGGAGCCGGTGTCGGCTCTCGTCCCTGGAGCAGAGCGGGTGTGGAATCCACCACGTTTGTCGTCCCACTGAGTCTGAGACACCTCTTTCGAAAGGGCCGCTAAGGAGGGGAGTTAGGGACCACGATGCAGCTCCCGCCTCTGCAGCCCCTTTTCCAGGATCGCCGGGGGGACAGGAGTCAGGCGAGGGTGCCAGAGAGCTGTGGAACTGAGCTTGGAGCTCCTGCGTCCACAATAGCCTGTAAGCACACCCAGAAACCACGTTTAAGAAGGTCCTTCTGAGACTGAGTAGCCCCGCAACTCATAAATTAAAACAGTGGGCGGTCACGCCCCAAATCTATGTCCGCACACGCGTGGTCTGTGCGGGTGAGGATGTTAAATTATGCATGTTACAGACACTTAGTTCAATCCAAGACAACCTCCGTTCATGTCAAGGGCTTAAAAAAAACCAAAAAACGGTTAGCCGAAACCGGTGTGGCTCAGTGGATGGAGCATCAGCCTGCGGACAGAAGGGTCCCAGGTTCGATTCCGGTCAAGGGCACGTACCTTGGTGGCGGGCACATCCCCAGTGGGGGGCGTGCAGGAGGCAGCTGATCAATGTCTCTCTCTCATCGATGTTTCTAACTCTCCATCCCTCTCCCTTCTTCTCTGTAAAAAAACAATAAAATATATTTTAAAAAAAATAGAGAGAGAGAGAGAGAACCTTCGTGCCCTTTTTTGTTGTCCTTCCCACCCTGATAACACAAAGGCTCCTGATTGAGGGCCTCCAGACGTTATGTAATGAAACCACCCCCGCAGCGGCTGGGTGGGCAGGCGGGCGGGCGGGCAGGCAGGCCGTGACCCCCGGGCGAGGTCACGGGTTTTCTCAGAAGCACAGGATGGAGGGGTGAGGTCATCACATGTGTGTCGGGAGCGGTGCTCTCATCCCGAGTGACAACCTGCGATGGTCCCCACTGATTTCCCTCAGCGCCAGGCCCCGCCCTCGCCCCTGGGTACCCCCGGGAGGGGGAGAGAAGCAGCACAGAGCCAGGCTGGACAGCGGCTGAGATGCCGAGTCGCTAGGAGACGGGGATTCGTACGGAGCCAACCACGACGCACACAGCCCACCTAGAAGCTCCCGAGTCTCTGCCTCGGGCCTCCCAGCCGGGGACTCGTCCAGCCACTGGTGGAGAGAGTAAGGGGGGGGGGTGTCCCCTAGAAATGGCCATTGGCCTCCTCCTCTTCCCCGGAGGTGCTGCGTGTGTGGCTTCAGCCGAACCGGTCACCTCCTGGTTCACAGGTCGACAGTCAACCACGGAGCCCGCCGGCCGGGCGCTGTGCTTCCCGCACCGTGAACGTGCCCCGACCTGCAGCTGAGCAGCTGCGTGGAGGCAATGACAGGTGGCGAGACAGGGAGACTGGGTGGAAAATTACTCCCCTGACCGGGGTCCCGCGCACACGCCAGGCGGCTCGCGGGTGTCGGAGGCGTGATTTTTCCCCCGCCCCCCCGCCGCCGTTCCACGCGGGGGCACGGAGCCCATCACGCCGACGTGCGGCAGGCCCTCATTACCCGCCCAGCAGGGGACGTGCCCTCCCCGCCCGGGAGGGCGTGCACACAGCTGCTTTCTGTGCTAATGAGACCCAGCTAATTAGGCAGACGGGTCAGGCCCACCCGTGCGGTGGCCGCTCGCTCGGCTCCTGTCCCCGGAGGGGTGGGCTCGGAGGCTCTGCGGACCCGGCGCGGCGTCCTGGCTGACGGCCACCCGCCGTCCTCCTCCTCCTCCTCCTCCTCCTCCTCGCGTTCTCTGCATTTCCTTAAGGCAGATGGTGTGTCGTGAACTGCCTTGTTCAGGGATGTGACCTCGTGACCTACTACGTCCCCCCTCAGGGAGCACGCCCGCTCCACGCAGAGACGGTGGCTACGGCGGATGACCCGGGAACTCCCCGTGCTCTGGAGGAAGCCCTTTCTTTCTTTCTTTCTTTCTTTCTTTCTTTCTTTCTTTCTTTCTTTCTTTCTGTTTTAATATATTTTATTGATTTTCTACAGAGAGGAAGGGAAAGGGATAGAAAGTTAGAAACATCGATGAGAGAGAGACATGGATCAGCCGCCTCCTGCACGCCCCACACTGGAGATGTGCCCGCAACCAAGGCACATGCCCCTGACCAGAATCGAACCTGAGACCCCTCAGTCTGCAGGCCGACGCTCTATCCACTGAGCCACACCAGTTTCGGCCCGACCTATTGGCTTTTATATATATATAGATATATTTTAATTGATTTCAGAGAGGAAGGGAGAGGGAGATAGAAACATCAATGATGAGAGAGAACTGTTGATTGGCTGCCTCCTGCATGCCCCCTGCTGGGGATCGAGGCCCCAAACCAGGCCTGTGCCCTGACCTGGAATTGAACCCTGGACCCCTTCAGGTCGCAGGCCGACACTCTATCCACTGAGCCACACTGGCTAGGGCATCCCTCAGCGTAATTTTGAAAGTAAGAAAGAAACCAAAACATGTAAATAGCGGTGAGGAGCAGGCTGCCCTCCCTGCAGGATGAGCGGTAAGTGCCGCACCCGCTGAGCCATCCCTGTGTCCCTGGGAGAGCTGGGGCCCCCTACAGTGCCCAACACACCCAGGAGAGGGTCCCTCCCGACCTGGCACTCCCTCCAGAGCAGCGGTTCTCAACCTGTGGGTCGCGACCCCTTTGTGGGTCGAATGACCCTTTCACAGGGGTCGCCTAAGACCACCGGAAAACACAGATACGATTCATCACAGTAGCAAAATTACAGTGATGAAGCAGCCACGGAAATCATTTTATGGGTGCGGGTCACCACCCCATGAGGAGCTGTCTTAAAGGGCCACGGCCTTAGGAAGGTTGAGAACCGCTGCCCCAGAGAAAGAGAGCCGCTCTCCCCAGGCTCGGCTGAAACCAGGGTACGTACATGTGGGTCTGCGGGTGCTGCAGACGGCCCCCCACCCGTGCGTGCTCCCCCTCTTCACAGCGAGGGTCGAGGACCCGCGTGCCTCATCTGCAGGGCTCCCTGCCTCAGGCCCGGCACCGGAACCCGGATTCTGATCCGGTTAGTCTTCTGCCCACAGAAGGGCATGGCCGTGGTTGCTACAGATTTTCCTGCGTTCCCTTGGTTTCCAGGCTTCTCCTCCGTCGTCCTGGGGGGAGGGTGGGGGGCTGATATTCGATTCAGCCCCCGTCTCAGGCGAGTCCCCAACCACCGAGTCAGGAGAGCATGTGCCCCACACCACAGTCCTGGCAGCGTCTGGCTGCGGGCCCAGCCCGGTCCTGGCACCTGGACCTGCACCCCCAGGCCCCTCCCTTGGGCCTGCACCCCTTCCCCAGCCCAGCGCCCTGCCTCGCCCCGGGGCGGTCTGCTCAGAGATGACACCATCCCGTCGCCGCGGGTGGAGGATGTAAGAGGAGCCGCTGTCATCGGCACATGAATCACCGGCTCTTCAGCGACTGGCCCAGCCGCCTCCAGACCAGCTGAAGCGGAGATAAATCCCGTCCGTCCGTTAGTGCGGGTCAGAGCGCCCCTGCCCGGCACCGGTCCACGCCGCCCGAGGAACGTCCCATAAACTCAGCCCGGACAGACTCTGGGTGCCCCCCGAGGGGAGGCCTTCCGTTTCTAGGGAGGAGGGCATTCCTGAGGGAAGGGGCATAAAGTCGTGTTAGAAGAGAGAGTGGCGCCGAGACCGGTGTGGCTCAGTGGATAGAGCGTCGGCCTGCGGACTGAGAGGTCCCAGGTTCGATTCCGGTCAGGGGCACGTACATTGGTTGCAGGCACATCCCCAGTGGGGGGCGTGTAGGAGGCGGCTGATCGATGTCTCTCTCTCATCGATGTTTCTGACTTTCTATCCCTCTCCCTTCCTCTCTGTAAAAAATCAATAAAATATATATTTTAAAAAAATGTCATCATCATCATCATCACCAGCATCACCATCACTACCACCACCACCATCATCAATGTCATCATCACCATCAACATCATCATTACCACTATCATCATCATCACTGTATCCATCATTACCATTATCACTGTCATCATCACCATTATCCCTATCACATCCTCACCGCCATCATCGTCATCACTCCCATCATCATCATCATTATCATCAATTCCTGATATGTCATTGAGATCATGGGAACATACCCTGACTGACCGTCACTACCACCCCACCATCGTCATCACTATCCTGTGGCTTTCTTCCAGGATCTCTGGGACTTGCATTTGCTTTTTGATCTCCTTTTCCCCTGATATTACTTTAAAAAAAAAAAAAACTACACACTCTGCTCTAACAGGGGGCTGGGAAAGTTCACTGAGGTTCAGGTTTCAGTTGTTGGCACGTTAGTCAAGTCTCCTTACACTTTGGACAGTAGCACAGCAGTACTTTATCGGACTCCAATCCTGCATCTCCAGCTGACATCGGATTCTCCGCTCTCCTCTGAATTCTCTTCGGTTTCTGTGGGAAAGGAGACTCTCAGCTCTTCCTCCCACACCTGTTGTAAACACCTGGAGAAGTCTGAGCTGTGGGCAGGACCATCCCAATGTACTACCGCCCCTCTGGTGGACTGTGCCTTTGAAGATCCCGCTCCCCCACAATTGCGGGTCTCCTTCCACCGTTTCCGGTGGCGATAATAAGTCATAATTGATGGCAGCAGAAGCAATAAAAGCCGTCCTCCTATTATTGTACGCTGTAAAACACAGCGCGCTTAAGGCTGCCGAGACGCCCTCTAAATAAATGTTTTCATAAAGCAGTCACCCGGCTGTCCTTCACGTCGTCTCGGGAGAGAGCCTGCCGTTCAGAGGGTCCCTCCCTCTCCCCTGAGCCCGCCGCGGCCTGGACACACATGAGCGGCCACTTCTCCAAATGAGCGCCGTGACCTGGCGTGCCAGACCAGCGAGCGTGTCACGGTGACACCACGGCGGCTGGCGGCACCGGGGCGACATCCTGAGGTTAATTTCTGGGGGTTCGGCCGGGGCGGCCTGCCCGCGGGGCCGTCCTGGGAAAGACGCGCTCACGTGCACGGAGACCAGGGGAGTCACGGGTCCGCACACGGTGTCCGTTTTGGGCCAATTGTTCATGTGCCCTTGAACGTGCCCTGAATTCCGTCGCCATTGTGTGTGAAGCCTTTTTTCTTTATATAAAAGTTAATTTAGATGGTTTATTGCTCACGTCGCTTTAAGGAAGCTACGGCTTCAGGAATGATTTCCGTCCGCCTGTGTCATGCGTTAGAAGCGGAGGCAAGTTACGCCTGGCAGCCAGCGTGATTTCTGGTTTTCTAGATTCTAGCAGCTAGAAGAACAAGCACCAACTTTATATTTATTGGCTGATTGGCTTCAGAGAGGAAGGGAGGGAGAGGGAGAGTTAGAAACATCCGTGAGAGAGAATCACGGATCGGCTGCCTCCGGTGAGGGGCACGTGCCTTGGTGGCAGGCACATCCCCAGTGGGGGGCGTGCAGGAGGCGGCTGATCGAGGTCTCCCTCTCTCTCACCGATGTTTCTGGCTCTCTTCCCCTCTCCCTTCCTCTCTGTAAAAAAAATTAATAAAATATATTTTAAATAAAAAAGGAAAAAAAGAAACCACGCTCCTGAAACCCGTCTCTCCAGCTACATTAAACAAAGAAGGAGCCGTTTTTCTTGAACCCAGTGCAACTAATTGCCTTTTTTCATATGTTTTTTTTAAAAAATATATATTTTATTGATTTTTTACAGAGAGGAAGGGAGAGAGATAGAAAGTCAGAAACATGGATGAGAGAGAGACATTGATCAGCCGCCTCCTGCACGCCGCCCACTGGGGATGTGCCTGCAAGCAAAGTCCCTGCCCAGGACCGGAATCGAACCTGGGACCTTTCAGTCCGCAAGCCGACGCTCTATCCACTGAGCCACACTGGTCTCGGCCATATGTTTTTATTGATTTCAGGGAGGAAGGAGAGGGAGAGGGAGAGAGAGAAACCTCAACCATGAGAGAGAATCACGGATAGGCTGCCTCCTGCACGCCCCCTCCTGGGGATCGAGCCTGCAACCCGGGCCAGGGCCATTGACCGGGAATGGAACCCGGACCTCCTGGTTCCTCGGTTGACGCTGCACCCCTGAGCTCCCCATGAAGGCTGGCTTTCTCTGTGCCTTCCAGCAGCCCGGAAATTAAGCTGCAAAGCCTGGCCCGGAGGAGGTGTCTTCTGAAGGACCTGGCACGGCCTGTGCCCCCAAAACGGATGCCCAGGGCGGCACGGTCACCCTGACAACGCCCCGGAGCCCACGTCTTGCAGGCACGGCGGCTCGGCCTCCCAGGGAGAGAGAGAAGAACGAGAGAGCACGGGGCGCACCGTCCCCTGCAGGAGGCAGAGCGCGAGCCGTCTGCAGCGGCAGGAGAATCCTCTCCTCGGGACACGGTGACCCAGTTCTGTGTCCCTCCGCGGCCGCCTGGCTGACCTGCTTCCCCCAGCCGGGGGCCCGGGCTGTTTTCCTCGGTCCCTGGCCCGGCAGACAAAAGCAGAACGGACGCGGGCTGGCTTTCGGGGGGAGGTCAGCCGAGGCCGCTGGGTCAGCCAAGGGGCGCTGAAACACGCAGCCCCGGCCTCCCATCATCAGCGGGCAGCCGCTCGGAGTCCCGTGGACTCCCACACGCAGGCAGAGACTGAGTGGCCCGACCGGGGCCTGCTCACGGGGAACCGGGCTCGTTTGCTTCTTGAAAAAAACAAGTCAGACCCAGAAAGACAGCGTTCTTAGGAGAAGCAATCCCCGAGGAGGCGGCGAGGACCCCAGGACTTAGGGTGCAGCACCCGGAGATGACACACAACCGGGGGGAAGGGAGAGGTGAAAGGTGGGGAGTGTCCCTGCAGCTTTTCAGCACCCCAGGCTCAGCCGTCCTGCCCACCTCGGACGCGGGCGTGAGCGGGCCCTGGGCGGTGTGGGCTTCAGGCAGCTCCGGGAGCCGCCTCCCCTGGAACACTGTCCGCAGAGACGGACGGACAGACGGACGGACGGATGGACGGATGGACAGATGGACACATTTTCGGGGGAATGTCTTACTTTAGGGGAAGCGGGGTAGTGGTTCTCAGCCTGTGGGGTCGGGACATTAGGAAGGCAGAGAACCGCTGCCGTAGAGCCTGAGACCCTCGGAAAACACAGATACTTACACGGCGATTCATAGCAGGAGCATAATTCCAGTGATGAGGTAGCAGCGACAACGATTCTATGGCTGGGGGTCACCATCCCAGGAGGATCTGTGTTCAAGGGTCACGGCCTCAGGAAGGTGGAGAGCCGCTGGTCTCAGACGTTCTTGGGTGGAACTGGTAGCCTCAGAGACGGAGGACTGGAGCTAACGTTATTCCATGGAAAACAGGTTGGGGGGGCAGAAGGGGGGTGTAGAGGACGTAGCCAGAGCTTCCCTGGACATGCCAGGCTCCCAGCCGGTGCTGCTGACTCTGAGAATTGCGAGCTCATCTTGTGCCTGAGTAAATTACACGCCGCGGCCGCCAAATGGTCCTGAGCCGCTTGCCCACCGCGTGCCCGAGTAGAAGCTGCTCAGACCCCCGCTCGGTGCGTGCAGATCCAGGACACATTCGTCGTTTAAGGGGAACGCCGCCTTTAAGACACCACCTTCTGCCGAGACCAGTTTGGCTCAGTGGATAGAGCGTTGACCTGCGGACTGAAAGGTCCCAGGTTCCATTCCGGTCAAGGGCATGTACCTTGGTTGCAGGCACAACTCCAGTAGGGGGCGTGCTGGAGGCGGCTGATGGATGTCTCTCTCTCATCGATGTTTCTGACTTTCTATCCCTCTCCCTTCCTCTCTGTAAAAAAATCAATAAAATATATTTTTTTAAAAAAAGAAACTCATTCTAAAAAAAAAAAAAAGAAGACACCGCCTTCACATTACAGCCCATCGCTCACACAAACAGCCCCGCCCTCCGGCGACGCGTGTTCATTCCCCATTAAAATGCAGCCTTTCCCGGCTGCTCTAATGAGCACGCCCGCCCATTTGCCGTGAAATCGCTATTCCGTATCGACCAGAGCCCTCGCTCAGCGGAGGTGTGGCGTGCCGTTAATCACGGCATCAAAGAGGGGCCTT
>PVJN01033056.1:0-23702 GCA_004026805.1 Lasiurus borealis | reverse complement strand
TCTGGGGGTGTGACCGGCTGGATGGAGATCGAGGAGTGAGCAGGGGGCAAAGAGGAGGCCACAGGGGACCAGGTCTCCAGGGAAGGTGTTAGGACTTCACACACAGGCATCACGCTCAGCACCAGACCCTGCAGCTCCCATCTGTAGGCTGGGGGGACTGCCCCCGGGCACAGGGGGCTGGGAGTCTCCCCCGACGCCCGTGGCAGAAGCACAAGTCAGGCCAGGGCGTCGGAACCCAGTTTTTGGATTTGAAAACGATGACTTGGCTTTTGTATCAGATTTCTAAATGGGGAATTTTTTGTGTGTCAGCCCCATCCATGTCATGTGCACTGGGTTCCTCCTTTCACTCCCTGAAAAAAATAAATAAAAATAAACTCACACAAAATCCCCATGAAGGTAGATATGCTGGTGTGCTGATGTGGACATTAGTAAACACAGAACTTTGTCTGCAGACTTCTGCCATCTCTTCACTTGGCAATAACAATATCCACACCCTTACAGCCATCATCTCGCTCTCAGGACACAAAAAGTCAGAGCCCATCTGAATTTGCTGGTGGCTCTGACGCTTGGAAATATTTTGTTTTTTGCCCAAGTTTATCAAGCAATCTGTTGCTCTAAAGGGCAAAGCAGCTTGGTCTCTTCTGTTTTCCCACTTGTCTTTCCCAATCTCTTCCTCCCCCCACATTTTTCTCTTTCCTTTGACCGTTCGCCTTAAGCGATGAAGATGGGGGAGACAATGCCAGGGAACTAAGGATGGTCAAGCAGGGGAACGTAAGACCCACAGCAGGGCAGTGGGAAGGGCTGGAGCGTCCCAGATGCTGGCCCTTCCTCCAAGGAGGCCTCAGGAACACCTGCCCTCGGGCCTCTGCCCAACGTTCCTGTAATTCCGCTGTTTGCAGGGAGTTGGGTTCCTTTTTCCTCTCCCTACCAATCAACTTTACAGTAATGAATCTCAAAATGTGGTCCCTGGCACATTCAAGAGGCAGGGCAATTAGGTGGAATTCATGGGCCGGATACAGACATCAATGTTAAGTGTCCCGAATTTGAACGCTTCTACTGAGATTGGGAAAGAGAATAGCCTTCTTTCTAGGAAACATAGTCTAAGGGATTTAGGAATTAAGGCAGTTCATGTATGCAAACTCCTTTCAAATAGTTCAGAAAAAAATTGAGTATGTGTGTGTGCATGTGTGTGTGTGTGTGTGCATGTGTGTGTATGCAGAGAGAAGCAAATTCAGTGGGTGAATCTAGTTAAAGAATATACACAAGTTCTTACAACTATTCATGCAAGTTATTTTAAGTTAGAAAAAGAATTTTTATGGGGATGGGAGGAGACATTGATTTGTTGCTCTGCTCGCTAATGCATCATTGGTTGACTCTTGCACGTGCCTTGACCAGGAATCAAACCTGCAACCTTGGTGTATCATGATGACACTCCAACCAACTGAGCTACCTGGCCAGGACAAAAGTATTTTTTAAGTTAAAACATAAAATTACAGGAAACAAAATTAATTTTTAAAAAGAATGAAAATGTCATCCTGAACCAAATACATGAGGATCTCCCAGGGATGATTTACACATGGTCCCAGTTCTGGGCCCCAACCTGCATCTCTGGGGCCGATAGCTGGGGATGGACAGGTCACATTAGCGTCTCAAGTGGCTCCTGTGCACCAAAGAGCATAACCTGCACCTGCTGCATCGGGACCACTCCAAGTTCCTTACAGCTTCAGCTCTCTCCTGTATTTCACATTTTTTACAAAATGTTCTTTCTAGTCAATATAAGGAAATCAAGTATACACTTGCCTTGTCTACATAGTCTATCCCTGGATGAGAAATTGATCTTTACTAAATCAATCATCAAGCTCACCCTTTTCCCATCCTTTTTTTCTGGCATTTCTTTTTTATTTTTAATAGAATTTATTGGGGTGACATGAGGCCATTCAAACAAACAAGGGCAACCCATGTGTAGCTCAGCTTACTGCCTTCTGGAACCTTCCAGGTCGTGACACAGATGGGCCCCGGGCAGAACCCAGGGAACACCTAGAGGTGAGAAGACAGAGTTGAGACTCTTTAACTCCGAAGTGGCTGCAGGTCACAGGACAGAGTGCCCACAAAAGGTGCATGGAGAGAACCCCATGATTTATTCAGGAGAGTTTACATCATGGCATGCGTGGGGGACCACTACCCAGGTAAGAACCTCCTAAAAGGGTTTGAGGGAAGAGTGTTGGCATTCACTCCAGGTCTGAAATGGCGCCTGATCACCCCAACCAGATTGGGAGACCTCAGAATTCATGGCACATTGGTAGAGAGTAACCAGAAGGGTCTCGGCTTAGGGAGAGGGAAATAATGAGCCCTAGACTAAATGCTTTTCCGGTCCAAACAAATATTAAAAAATCTGAAAGTTTTCAACTGTTTGTAATTTAACTGCATCCCAAAGCAGAATGCAAGCCATTTCCTAGAGGAAAAGAACACTATCCAGAACTCAAAAAAGTTAAAATTCACAATGTCATCTAGTAACAAATTACCATGTAATAAAGCAGGAAAACAATTCCCATAATGAGGAAAAAGATCAATCCACTGAACTGGTCTAGAATTGACACAGATATTAGAATTAGCAGGTGAAGGCATTAAAACATTTATTATCTGGCGTGGCTCAGTGGTTGAGCATCGACCTATGAACCAGGAAGTGACAGTTAGATTCCCAGTCAGGGGACATGCCTGGGTTGTGGGCTCAGCAGCTGATCAATGATTCTCTCTCATCATTGATGGATGTTTCTCTCTCTCTTCTGCTCCCTTCTTCTCTGAAATCAATAAAAATATATTTTTAAGAGACAAAAAAAAAAACACTTATTATAATTATATCCTATATATTCAGAGTTAAGGAAAGTCATTGAATATATTTTTCAAAGACTCAAATCAAACTTCTAGATGTGAAAACTATAATATCTAAAATAAAAAAATACACTGGGTGGGATTAAAAGCAGACAAGAAATGTGGATGAAAAGATTAGTGAAATTGAAGACACCATAACAGACACCATACAAAATGCAAATACAGAAAGTAAAAGGCTGGAAAAAATGAAAAGAGCATCCGTGAGCTATGGGTCCCCAAAGGGGAAGTGGGGCAGAAAGAAAAAACTATTTGAAGAAATAGTGGTTTCCTGATTTATGAAAAATAACTCAGTTGTGTTCATCTAGCCCTGCTAGGTTATTCGTATATTATGTAGTGTGTGATGAAAATTAAAAAGGAAAAAAGAGGTAATTTTCTTAATTCGATAAAACTATAAACACAAAGGTCCAAGAAGCTCTGCAAACACAGAAAGACATTAAGAAAACTACCCAAAAGCACAGCATAATCTAATTGCTCAAAACCAGTAATGGGGAAGGCATCTAGAAAAAAAGACATTACCCATAGAGCAACAAGAATAATATTTTTCTCCTCGTTGAAAAAAAATGTAAGAGAAGAAATATCTCTAAAGTATTGCAAGAAAAAAAAAACTGTCAACCTAGAATTCTACACTAAAAGTTATTCAGCCATACAACACCTGAAAGGATTCTTCACCATCAGACCCATTACTACAAGAAATGTTAAAGGAAGGTATTCAGGCAGAAGGCAAAAGACATCAGGTGGCAATCTGGATCTACACAAAGAAATGAAGAGCACCAAAAATATTAAAAATGTTTTCATATTGGTTCATCATTTCTTTAAAAAGTAGTTAACTATTTAAACAAAATGACAATGTGATATAGGGTTCATCGCATATTAGAAAGTATGAATTTTTGATATTTTTATTGATTTTTGAGAGAGAGGAAAGGAGAGAGAGAGAGAAATATCAATGCAAAAGAAAAGCCACTGTCAGCTGCCTCCCCTACTGGGATCAAGCCATGACCCTGGCATGTGCCCTAACCGAGAATAGAATCGGTGAACTCTCGGTGTATCAGTCAACCCCCAACCAACTGAGCCCTACTGGCCAGGGCAAAAGTACCAATTTTGACAACAGCACGAGGCTGGGAGGGGTTCGAGGTTCTTACACTTTATGTGAAGTGATAGAGTGTCATCTGAAAGTAGATTGAGTAAGTTAAAGATGTGTACTATAAACGCCAAAGCAACCAGGAAAAAAAGGTTATAGCGAATAAGCCAACAAAGAAGTTCATTTAAAAAAAAAAATACTCAATCCAAAACTAGAAAAAGCAGAACAAAAAACAAAAAAGTGAGACAAATAAAAAAATAAAAAAACAAATAGCAAGATGATAGACTCTACCATATCAATAGTCAATAATCTGATTTCTGTATCAATATTACAGATCAGTTTCAAAAAAGTACAAAGAAGTCAAGTATACTCTTCACATATATTTACTAACTTCTTTTAAATACCAATTTTTATTGTGTTTTTTTTATTTGTTTGATTTAGATACAGAGAGGAAGGGAGAAAGAAAGAAAAACATCGATTTGTTGTCACCTTTATTCATGCATTCTTTGGTTGCCTCTTGTATGTGCCCTGACCAGGGATTGAAACTGCAAGCTTGGCATATCAGGATGATGCTAACCTACTGAGCCACCCAGCTAGGGCAGATTCACCAGCTTTTAATGTTTTAAAACATTTGTTTTTCACTCTCTCTATAGACACATTTTTCTGAGTTTTAAGAATGTATTGCAGATATCATGCCTTTTTACACCGACACACTTCTGTATTTCCTAAGAACAAAGATACTGTCCTGCATAACCACAGCCAATTTGTCAAAATCAGAAAATTTAACAATGATGCAATACTCATCTAAAAATAGTCCATTTCCCAATCTCATCCGTTACCCCAATAGTGTTCTTTAGAGCAGCTTTTCTCAGCCCAGGATCAAGTCCAGGATCACACCCAGCATGTAGGTGCCACGTCTCTTTCGTGTGGAACTCTTCCTCAGCCCTGTATGTCTTTCATGACCCTGGCATTTGTCAAGAGTACAGGCCAGTTAGGGGATCTTTGTGGTGGTTGTTTACTTTGGTTTGTTGTAGAATGTCCCTCAATATGTGATTCTTTTAAAAAAATAATAATTTTTTACTCTAATTCAGATCACAAGGGCCCTGGCCGGGTAGCTCAGCTGGTCAGAGCATTGTCCTAATATGCCAAGGTTTCATTTCGATCCCAAGTCAGGGCACAAACAAGAACCAGCCAATGAGAGCATAAATAAGTGGAACAACGAATCGACTTCTCCCTTTCTCTCTCTCTCTCTCTCTCTCTTCTCTCTCTTCCCCTCCCTCTCTCTCTAAAAATCAATAAAAATTAATTTAAAAAATAATAAATCACATCACAACACTATCCTAGCTCTCTAAGTAGCCCCCATGGATTCCCCACCCCTTGCACTTAGATTAACTTTGTCATTAAAAAGCCCTTCCTGCCGAGACTGGTTTAGCTCAGTGGAGAGAGCGTCGGCCTGCGGACTGAAAGGTCCCAGGTTCGATTCCGGTCAGGGGCATGTACCTTGGTTGTGGGCACATCTCCAGTATGGGGCGTGCAGGAGGCGGCTGATCGATGTCTCTCTCATCGATGTTTCTGACTTTCTATCCCTCTCCCTTCCTCTCTGTAAAAAAAAATCAATAAAATATATTTTTTTAAAAAAAAGCCCTTCCTGATCTGGCTTCTCTCCACCTTCATCCTCCATCACACTCATCTCCATCGTGTTCCAGCCACAAAGCCTAATGCTATCCCCTCTTCCTCAGCTCTGATGCTTCCTACCCAAGTTCATGAGCACCATCTCAGAAGCATCTTCCCCAATCTCCATGCCCAAGCAGCCCTCGCCCGGACCCAGCCCTGCCACTCCTGTTACTTCCTTCAGAGCACTTACCACCATCAGAAAGTACCTTGTTGGTTTACTTGTTTCTACTGAAAGAAAAGCCTTGGGACAGGAATCTCATTCACAGATGAGTGATCACCACACCAAAGGCCTTCAGCACTTATTTTTTGGAAACAATGAATGAAGAAGGGACAGAGGGAGATAAGAAAAAGAGAGAAGACAGAAATGGGCTTTGGAAGAAAAGATATCCTAGTGACATAAGTCACATCTACTGAGAGTTTTCCACATGCTAAGCACCCTTCTGAGCATGTATATATGTGCCAACTACGTAACGGGACAGTCGGAACCTGTGTAAGTCAGCTTCTGAGACCCCAGGCCCTCCGTCAGAAAAATGAGGAAGACCTGACTTCCTGGGAGTATCTGAGCAGCCTCAGAGAGACACGGGGAGGAATACTGGGGTATCTAAGGGCACCTCCACAGTGAGTAAAAGGCTATAGAACAGCAGAGACCCTCAGTGGCATGAATGAAGGCATGAAGGAAGTAGAAGCCACCTAGTCGTGAATGCTTCGCTCCAGGAATCCTTAGAGCCACAGGGAGGCCTCCAACGGCCCCAGTTGTGCTATGATTTTTGCTCTGGACGGAGAAAATGTCAGAATGCAGAGAGAGAACATGAAGGAGCACAGAGAAGCAGAGTGAGAGCCAGAGAAAACGTTCGCTGATTTTCAAGTATCTGAGTCCAGGCCATGCCTGAGGTCTGGGTCCCTCCCTCCTGCTCTTGGTTCCATAAAACTCTCTATACTAGAAGAATCTTTCCTGTTTGTTTTTTGTTGTTTTTTGTTTTGGTTAATCCTCACCCAAGGATATTTTTTCCATTAATTTTCAGAAAGTGGAAGAAAGGGAGGGAGAGAGAGAGAAAAAAAATCAATGTGAGCAAAACACTTCAATTACAGTGGCACCTCGAGATACGAGTTTTAATTCGTTCCGTAACCTTGAGGTGTGGGAAACTATAAGACATTCGAGTCGTGGTAAACTGGTGGGTCGTGTGTCCTATCTCAAATGTTGCTCGTATTTCAAAGCAAAAATCGCTCGCTGGACAGCTCGTATCTCAAAAATCTCGTATGTAAGGGCACTTGTATCTCGAGGTACCACTGTAGTAAGAAAAATATTCCCTTGTAGCCAGAGTGGCTTAGTGGTTGAGAGTCAACCTATGAACCAGGAGGTCACAGTTCGATTTCCAGTCAGAGCACATGCCCGGGGTTGCAGGTTTGATCCCCAGTGGGGAATGTGCAGGAGGCAGCCAATCGATGATTCTCTCTTATCACTGATGTTTCTCTCTCTCTTTCCCTCTCCCTTCACCTCTGAAATCAATAAAAATATTTTCAAAAAGAAAGAAAAATATTTCCTCTCTCACCTCTCTTTTTAGATTAGCCTCTAATTAAGCCATTTCATGTATATATTCATTAAGTTTCCATTTAAACAAGCATTTAAAGAAAAATTTAGTCAATTTAAATAAAAATTTTTTATGAATAACTTATCACTTGCTGTAGTACAAAGTAACCTCAAAAATCATTTCAATGAGAGTAAAACAAACGTATTACTTCCTAATCACTTTTAAAGCAAATGACTCAATAAACAAAACTAAGACTTTAAAGCATATGACTCTCATCGGGTGTGCTCATGTGCTAGAAACCTATTAGAATGACTTCAGGGTCAGCTCCATACTCCGTGACTTCCTCTCTTTACACCCCACTTCCCACTCTTACCTCTCAGGGGACCTCAGGCAGACAATCATGCCACTGGAGGACTCTAACACGAGGCCACTACAATGGCAGAGGAAACAGGCCAATGTCACCAGGTCACACTGTGAACAGTTTGCAGGAGTGGAAGAGGTATGCCGCCCCCTGGTGGACACTTTGGAAATTTGTGCAGGTGGCTTTTTGTGTGCGCACTTACATGTGTATGTATAAAGAAGCCTGATATCCAATTGTTAGCATTTCCTTTTGTATTATATGTAAGCATATCTAGATAAATGATAGATAGATAGATAGATAGATAGATAGATAGATAGATAGATAGATAAAATAGATATAGATATACACTGCCTTTGAATTTCACTTCAGGATAGTAAAGGGAGTTACAAAAACTTGTTATAGAAAGGCGTTTTGTGTCTGGTAAGGTTGAGAATCATTGTCCTCGAACAGTAAGACCTGCTATCTGCTTTAAGAGCTTACGATCCCCAATGGAGGCCATTTCATAATGCAAGTGTAATTCCCCTGCCTGACCAAACTCTCTCCGTTCTTCTCCTTCTCTCCATATCCTGCCCCCAGCCAGCCCAGGCCCCTCTCCCTCCAGCTCACAGCCTCTGCAATCAGCACCCCCTCCTGGGTGTGAACCACGGCCTCGTAGCCGGATTTTGCACCAGTTACTTAACCAATCAGAGCTCGGGTTTCCAGCTATTGAAAATGAGTGCCCATACCCACACCCCACGGTGATACTGCGATCCCATGAGATATGCACGTGAAGCGGTTAGCACACTCCTGGCACGAAGTACATGCTCACTAAATGTCAGATGACGGCAGTGACACCCACAATCCTCCTCCCACCAACCCTTCCTGTCCCCGGTCTCTAAAGCGGTCTCTGTAAATATGCGCTGACTGATACAAACAGAGGCAGGTTTCTCTTGCCCA
Source organism: Lasiurus borealis (assembly GCA_004026805.1). NCBI lineage: Eukaryota > Metazoa > Chordata > Mammalia > Chiroptera > Vespertilionidae > Lasiurus > Lasiurus borealis. Next base: position 15,235 of record PVJN01033056.1, on the reverse strand, counting down.
GCTTACCACACTCACCAAGCTGAGAGTGCCCTGAAGCATCACCTCAGCTAACAGGACATTTCCAGATTAGAAAAAGCAGCAAGTGAAGGACTGGGAAGGCAGGAGGCGCCCTCTAGTGGCACAGTTTATGTTATCTCGGGAAGAAAAGAGGGTTCTGGAAATAGAAAGCCAAGAAGAAAGAACTGGGTGTAATTTCCAAGGAGAAAGACAAAACCAGGTATGAAACGGAGGCAGCAGCAATGAGGCCTGAAAGATACAGTGGGAGCTTACTGCCTCCTCCGTGGACCAGAGGGAGGCCTTTTTTACTTAACTTTACCCCCCACGAAGCCACTTGCTCAAGGTCAGGTAGAGCTGGGAAGTCAATACTAAGTTACCAACTACAAATCCGGAAAGAAATCTCTCCCCTCCGGGACAGTAAACCCCTTCAGAGTAAGAGCTGGGACTTACGCATTTTACAGCGTTCACAGCACTTAGCACAGGGTTCTGAATATACTATCCTATGTATTATTTGATGAACTCAAATCAATTATTTGATGAAATCGTCAACACTTACAAAATTACAACTGTGCCCGGCACTGTGCAAAATGCTCTTAACACATTTCATTTGTTGCTCACAGTAAGTATATGAGGTAGCCTCGTTTATGGATAAGGATATTAAGTTCCAGAGAGGTTAAGTAACATCCTAAAATACAAAGCCTGGCCCCGCCAGTATGGTTCGGTGGTTGAGCATCCATCTGTGAACCAGGAGGTCACGGTTTGATTCCCGTGCAGGAGGCAGCCAATCGATGATTCTTCCTCATCATTCATGTTTCTCTCTCTCTCTCCCTTTCCCTTCCTCTCTGAAATCAATAAAAAATATTTTTTAAAAGCAAACAGCCGAAACCGGTTTGGCTCAGTGGATAGAGCGTCGGCCTAGAGACTGAAAGGTCCCAGGTTGGATTCCGGTCAAGGGCATGTACATTGGTTGTGGGCACAACTCCAGTAGGGGGTGTGCAGGAGGCAGCTGATTGATGTCTCTCTCCCATCGATGTTTCTAGCTTTCTATCCCTCTCCCTTCCTCTCTGTGAAAAATCAATAAAGTATATACTTTTTAAAAATAATTAAAAAATCAAAATAAATAAAAGCAAACAAACAAAAAAACATAAAGCCGGGGTCTACCCCTAGTACACCTCATCTACTCGACCATGAGTTCTCAAATTGTTTGGTCTCAGGGTTCCTTTACATTCTTAAAGCTTATTGAGGACCACAAAGAGCTGTTAATATATATCAATAGTTACAGTTATTAGAAATTAATATATTTATTAATATATTTATTAATATATGATCCAGAAATTACATTTCCTGGCATATACCCAAAAGAATTGAAAGCAAAAACATAAACAGATATTGTACACTCATGTTCATAGCAGCATTATTCACAATAGCTAAAATGCAGGAGCAACCCAGGTGTCCATCCTATCTAATAAAAGAGTAATATGTAAATTGACCTCCACTATATCCACAGAGGGACGAAGGGACAGACACAGGGGAGAAGGCCGTGTAATGGCAGAAGCAGGGATTAGAGCCATGTGGCCACAAGGAATGCCTACAACCACCAGAAACTAGCTGATGGGTAGGAAGCATTAGCTGCAACCAGCTGAAAACTTTGAGTGGAGAAAGTGTGTGTGTGCATGTGTATATGTGCATGTGTGGCTGAGGGGGATAGAGCATCAGCCCCAAACTGAAGGGTCCTGGGTTCAATTCCAGGCAAAGGCATGCACATCCCTTGCAGGCTCAATCCCAGTCAGGGTGGGTGCAAGAGGCAATCAATCAATGTGTCTCTCTCACATCGATGTTTCTCTTTCTCTCCCCTTCCCTTCCACTCTCTCTAAAAATCAATAGAAAAATATTACCGGGTGAAGATTCATTTTTTTAAAATAAATTAAAATGGGAATTTTAAAAATAATTTAATTAAACATTGCGGTAACAACTCCTTTTAATGTTAATATAGTTAACATGTTCATAAAAAATAACTCTTTTCCCAAATAAAATAACATTCTAGTGAGAAGACATGTTTTACATTTTTGCAAATTTCTTTAATATCTGGCTTTAAAGGATGCAGCTGGATTCCCCTCTCCACTTCTGCATTCAATCTACTGGGATATCACATTTCACACAACTATGAAACTCCAGGATGCTCATGTGAGAGAAGGGTGTGAAAATGGCAAATAACCTTAGAACTACTGTTGAGTCTTGACCTTACACCTGAAAGGGTCATGAGGAATCCCCGAGTCTCCAGCCACCCCTGAGGAAGCACTGCTATGTCACACTGTCCACAGGGCCAATGAAAAGCAAGTGCAGCCGAAACCAGTTTGGCTCAGTGGATAGAGTGTCAGCCTGTGGACTGAAAGGTCCCAGGTTCCATTCCGGTCAAGGGCATGTATCCTGGTTGCGGGCACATCCCCAGTAGGGGGCATGCAGGAGGCGGCTGATTGATGTCTCTCTCTCATCGATGTTTCTAACTCTCTATCCCTCTCCCTTTCTCTCTGTAAAAAATCAATAAAAATATATTTAAAAAAAGAAAAGGAAGTGCATCCACATGAAACCTTCCTAGTGGCTCCTCAAACACCACTTCTTGCTCTTTTCCTCCCTTCTTGGTCTTCTCCTGGCAACCGCCTCTCTCCTAGGCCACCTTTTCCTCCCCCCGTGCCCTGATGCCGCCTGTCAGGGCAGTGGTGAACCCGGAGACAGATTCCCACGAGCAATGAACAGGGGCTCTGTCTTAACCCTGGGTGCCTCTCTCTGAAGACCCAGGAGCAGAAACTACTCATTCCCAATTATTATTCCCTTCCATGTAAAAGAACGGAAGAAATCCTCGCTCAATGTCACCCATGATAAGAAACCTGGCACTGGGAAGGGATACTCCCATGTATGTTCCATTAAAATAGCCCTGACTGGTTTGGCTCAGTGGATAGAGCATTGGCCTGCGGACTGAAAGGTCTCAGGTTCAATTCTTGTCAAGGGCATGTACCTTAGTTGTGGGCACCTCCCCAGTAGGAGGTGTGCAGGAGGCAGCTGATGGATGTTTCTCTCTCATCGGTATTTCTAGCTCTCTCTCCTTCTCCTTCCTTTCTGCAAAAATTCAAAAAAATATATTTAAAAAAACAAAAACAAAAAGACCTGCACATGTGTAGGTGCTTAAAAAAATAAAAATAAAATAAAAGTGTCATTGATAGCAGTATCCTAAAATAGTCACATTGCACACCAAGAGGGGACCTTGGCTCCCTGGCTGGCATCCCCGCTCCAGTCGCCAACCCTCCCCTGGTCTCTCATCCCCACCCCCAACAGGGATCCTCACTGCCGCTCCCAGACCATGCTCCCTCCCTCGGCCCTAAAACCCCGGCTGGAATCTCAGGTCATCTGACTGCACCTTCCATTGCCGGTCTTATTCCAACGACCAGGGCATTCAGTCCCTTCCTCCTTGAAGAGCTCGGCTCCTAGCTCACTGCCATTCTCTCTAACACCGCGCCTTCATTCTACTGCCTCCAGGACCCACTCTCAACTCCTGAACGATTCTCCTCCCATGAGCTTGTTCTCCGCCTGCCTACCTCGGTCACACTCCTGTGGTCCTCTCCTAGACATCATCACTCCCCGGAACTTCAAACTCTCCACAATCTGATCTCCAAGCACCCACTCACCAGCTTCCTCGCTCAACACTGCCCTGTCCCCAACCATCGTCTGCTCCCCACCCAGGGACCTCAAGATCCAACTCATTTCCATGGCCCTTCAGATCGGACCTGACCTGACCTCTCTGCTCTCTGGCGTTGTCTCCCAGCCCTCTTCCTATCACTCGCTGCCTTGCCGTCCTGCTGACCTTCCTGCCATTGCTCAAACACACCGAGGCCATTCCTACCTCGGGGCCTCTGCACTGGCTCTCTCCTCCTCTGCTTTGATAGTCCTAGCCCTGGATATCCTCGGGGTTATCCCTTCACCGCCTTCAAGAGTATCTTTGTTCAAAAGTACCTTCCCACTGAGGCCCTCTATAACCTACCGGTATTTTCCGGTGTATAAGACGACCCCCAACTTTTCTAGTTAAAATAGAGAGTTTGGGATATACTTGCCCTATAAGATGACACCCAGCATATAAGACGACCCCCTACTTTTGAGAAGATTTTCCTGTGTTAAAAAGTCATCTTATATGCTGAAAAAATAGATATTTAAAATTTCATTCATTCCCCTTCTCCTTGAAGAGTTTGGCTCCCACTCATCCACTCACTCACCCACAGACACACCCCCGCCCCACTTTTTCTTCATGGCACCTTTTTCTAGCATATCGTGTAACTTAACTATTATTTCATAGACAATCTGTTCGGCTAGGGTGAGGGCAGAGATTTTTATCTGTTTTGTCTAGTGTTATAATCTTAGTATCTAGAACAGTACCCAACACAGTGACCCCTCAATAGATATTTTTCTGCACCGATGAAAGGAATTGGACAATGCAGATTTGAAACAATAAAAATAAAAAGGGTTAAGTCATCTACATACACTTTTTGTTAGACGGTAAATACCCCGTACTCATTCATTCATTATTTACCGAGTTCCTACTATGTGCCAGTCATTGGGGACACAGAGGCCTGTGTTGCAGGGGAAACTAGCCAGCAGCCAATTACAACAGGATGTGGAAAGGGCAATGGTGGAAGTGTGCACGGATCTTGCTGATGCGCAGGGAGGGAGAGCTTAGAGCAGACTGTGATGTCAGGAAGAAGGGAGAGATTTGCTGTAAAATGGACTTGGGGCCTGCAAATCCAGTTTCTCAAAGTCTTCCCCCCCCTCCCCCAATATATTTTTATTGTTTCAGAGAGGAAGAGAGAGGGAGAGATAAATAGAAACATCAATGATGAAAGAGACTCAATGACTGGCTTCCAATTGAGCTCACAACCCGGGCAAATGCCCTGACTGGGAATCAAACCGTGACCTCCTGGTTCATAGGCTGATGCTCAATCACTGAACTATGCTGGCCGGGCTCAAAGTCATGATTTTAAAAAACAAAACAAAATACTTTCTGAAGATGAAAATGTCTCACAGGAAATTTACTCAGATCAGTTCTCAAACACACACACACACACACACACACACACACACACACACACACACACATTTAGTCGAGGATCTGAGTGAAGTATGAAGAGAGGCACTAAGACCACTGAGGGAAATTCTATGCTATGTGGCTTACATTATCATCTTTCTAAGGGAAGGGAAGATAAGCCGCTACTACCAAGTTTGCAAAACACTATTTGATGGTTGCGATTCATTTTCTCTGGCATGAGAAACAGTCTCCTGCTACCAATGATAATATAACCTACATCAGGCAATAACTAAACAAACTACATTATGCACAACTGAAAACAGGTAGCCAAAGAATCTATCATAGTTCAAAAGCAGCAGTCTGTCCCGAAAGCACACGGAACATATACTGTATTTCCTATTCGGGATATGATGATTGTCCAGTCGCCCTCTTCTATCCTGTACTGTATCGATCCATTTGCCCAGGATCTGGCTTGTAAGTGTAGACCCACTCTCCATGGATGGACCGGGGAGTCTCACTCTTGTGCAGCCTATCAGAAACTGGGCAAACAAGACCATTCAGAGCGCCAGTGTTGCCGAGACCGGTTTAGTTCAGTGGATAGAGCGTCGGCCTGCAGACTGAAAGGTCCCGGGTTCGATTCCAGTCGGGGGGCATGTACCTTGCTTGCGAGCACATCACCAGTGTGGGGTGTGCAGGAGGCGGCTGATCGGTGTCTCTCTCTCATCGATGTTTCTGACTTTCTATCCCTCTCCCTTCCTCTCTGTGAAAAATCAATAAAATATATTTAAAAAAAAAAAAAAAGAGAGAGCGTCAGTGTTGCTAGGGGTGTGAAAGGGCTCACAAAACAATCTCAGGCAGTTAAATAGGAGGAAAATGTGTTGATTGGATAACCGTGAAGCAGTTAGTCAGTGCTAGCATTTCCGAGGCAGGGATATATTGAAAATTCACTTAAGCTAGTAAGGGGTGGTTTGGTAAATTTAAGGAGTGTTATTTGTAGAATAAACAGTACAATAGGCATACACTGTACATAAGAAGGTTAAAATAGGACGCCCTTTGGGGGCCTGGAACAGATTAATGGGAAAAAATGATTCGGCTTTTGAACAAACTGCTGCTTTAACAAACAGCCTTCCAACACGAATTAAGTTTGAGAACCAAGGTCCACTCTAGTGCTGAAAGGAATTCATTTAAGGCTAGCAGGGGGTGGTTCGATGAATTTAACAAGTGCTTGTTTATAGACTGAAAAGTACATTCAACATGTTTTATATATAAGAAAGGTTAAAACGGGGAATCATGTGGGGGTCTAGAACAAATTCAATTCACATTATTTCTAATGGAAAAATGATTTGGCTTTCGAACAAATCGTTTCTTGAACAGCCTTCCAGAATGAATTAAGTTCAAGAATGAGGTTCCACTGTAACTAGAACAAGCAATAAAGAATGCTTAGCAATGGATACTTAATGAGTTTGAAGTGGCTCTTCTAATTAAGAAGCCTAGTAATTGTCACTAGTTAATGGCCACAAAAAGACAATAAAATATACATTAAGGGGTATAAGTTTTAAGAAAAACTGTGACAACTTCTAAAATAAGCTGCTAAACCAAAAGGATAAAGGTTTTAAGGTAAATTCTCAAATCAGACAAACTTCTATTGTCATATTATAGACTCTTGGCTATGAACACGTCTACAAGTTTTTATACTGTTTTAAGCAAATTACAAATAACAACTGCAATATTAAGAAGAGTCTGTTAGAGAATGTCTTTATTAATACAAACTATTAATACATACAAACTATAAGCACTAAGAAACTTAAATCTCCAAGTCATAGCAAACAGGTGGCAATTCAACATCCAGAGTCGACAGAAGGCTTGCGGGAGACTGGAATGGATCTAGAAAACAGGAATTTCTTAGACAATACCTGCAAACTGCCTTGGTTCATTGTCCATCTCAACATGGACATTCGTTGTCACTTCTAACCATCAACTGTTTTTTCCTCTATGCCCACCCCGCCTACACACATGCCCACTCATTTCCTGGAATGTGGCTGTGGTCCCAGAATTAACCAATATTAGGAAATGATTCTTAGAAGTTCCTGAAACTATCGTTCTTATTAGAGATCCAAGTAAGAGCCAACAATATCGCTAATGTAAATGTATGAAACAATATGTCTAAGTTGACACACAGAAAACGTACTGTCGGCTTCTCACCGCCGGTTTGAACCAAGACCGCAAACCTTGTGCAGTGAGAAGGTTTTGCCATGTTATTGCACAGGTGTCTTTCCTGTACGAGCTTCGCAGGCAACTTGGAATTCTCATTCCAAGCAAGTTTATTAAGCTTCAACTTGCAACCTACGAAACTACATGCTAAGTTCAACCTTGTGTGGCTAGATCTAAGACTCTCTGGATTCCAGAACGACTTGATTTTACCTGGGCATTTAGAACTAAACAGCAATACCAATTGAGAAGGGCTTTCATTATTCTGAAACCTGACCCTGAAGTCTGAAGGACAGAAATGTCTTGTAGGCTAACCTCCCACATAACTATCCCCACGGGAATGCAAGTGTCAGGACGCAAACTGTCTGCGGCCCTGCCAGGAGGGTCCTTGCTCACTCACCGGACTCCCAGGGTAGAGAGGGCGCCTTCAGGGGTGAAGGGGGGCCCAGGTGTAACAGCTTTTCAAGCTTCCTGTCCTCATCAAGGATCATGAGAGGCACTCCACTCAAGGGGAGCTGCGCGATCTGGTGTTCTTCAGGCAGGTCGAAGCTCTCAAAATCTGCCACGGGAGAGAGGATGGCATCAGGACAGAAATCCTCAGCACGGACAGTGGGTTCCTGGGAGTCTGAGGCCCTTTCAGCGGGTCCACGAGGTCAAAGCCACTTGTCTAATAACATGGACACCTTTCCCCGGGTGGCTGACACTTGCAATGATGGCACAAAAGCAGCGGAGGATAAAAATCATTGTGCCTTAGCATGGACCCAGGCAGGGCAAGACACTGTACTTAGTAGTCACATTACTCCTCACGACCACTCACCTGCAGCAAAAAGTGCCAGTTCCACACAGCTCTTTACCACATGCAATAAAAGATATTAATTTTCTTAGTTCCCGAACTTGGAGGACATGTCTTTTTAATATTTTGTAAGATAAAATGAGATGTAGGTGAGGAAGCACTCTGCTGTTGGCTGAAGTATGATGGAGATCTCAAAGAAAAAGGATTTGGACAAATAGCTGCTTTGCAAGCTAATCTAGAAAGCCTTTTTCCAAACACCAGTTAGTTGAAAGAACGCCTGAAAGACAAACTGGTTGCTCGGAGTTGGGTGCTGGTTGCACATTTTCTCAGAGGAAGGAAAGGAGTCCATCCCTTCGAGGAAAACAGTGTTTGTTGCCAATGATTAAAATTCACAATTTCAAGAAAATAAGCCAGAATTTTGGAAAACTTATCTGTGATCATTAGCTTGACAGCTTCCTCATACTTAAGATTTTTCTGATGCGATGAGAGGTGATATTAATGAACGTGCTTTTAAAATTGCATAGTGAAGCTGACTTGGGATAATGGACATTTCTCAATAAGCCAATATTCCTAGGTGAGCAATGGCTGACGAATGTTAAGATAAAAGATACTTTGAAGTGCAAAAGAGACCAATGGATTTTACTGTCAGTATGAAATGTTCATTGATATGGTTTCCGGCTTCACATTGCACCTATGTGTTCAGAAACAGCCACCAAAGAAAACTATCTATACTGACCTGAAAAGACTATTTTAAATGCTTCTCCCTTTCCTAATCATTTATCTGCATGAGGCCAGATTTTCTTTAAATACTGCAATCCTAACAAATGCAACAGATTGAATGCAAACATCACATAAGAATCCAGCTATCTTATATTAAGTCAAATTAAGCAAATTTTCAAAATACAAAACCACTATATTATAATAAAACCATGCCAGTCTTCTCAATAAGTTTGTTGTTTTTTTAAATATAGTATTTTATTGATTTTTGACAGAGAGGAAGGGAGAGGGACAGAGAGCTAGAAACATCGATGAGAGAGAGACATCGATCAGCCGCCTCCTGCATGCCCCCTACTGGAGATGTGCCCACAACCAAGATACATGCCCTTGACCGGAATCGAACCTGAGACCCCTCAGTCCGCAGGCCAACTTTCTATGCACTGAGCCAAACCAGTTTTGGCAAGTTTTTTTTTTTTTTTTGGGGGGGGGGGGATTGGAAAAGTTATTTTATTTTTTCAAGTTATTTATATTAATATGTTTTTTATTTTTTAACCAATAAATAAATATCTTCATTTTGATTTAACAGAACATACAACCAAAAGTTCTTTGGGGTCTTCACTAATTTAAGAATATAAGAGTGATTAAACAAAAAAATTTGAGAACCACAGTGTTCATTATTTAAAACTGGTTTTTCTTGCCCTGGCCAGTGTGGCTCAGTTGGTAGGAACATTGTACCTTATACTGAAAGGTTATGGGTTCAATTCCCAATCAAGGCACATATCCAGGTTGTGGATTCAATCCCAGGTTCGGTGCCTATGGAAAGGCAACCAACCATGTTTCACTCTCACATCAATGTTTCTCCCTCTCTTCCTGTCTCTCAAAAAAAAAAAAAAATCAATAACATTTTTAAAAATAACGTGTCCTTGGGAAAAAAAAATAAAACTTTTTCTGTTTTCTAAAAAGCTAAGAACAAAGAACCATCATTTTGTAAAGTGTAAAAAGGTCTCTAAAGCCTAAATACTAGAAATCTATCTGCTCCTTTTGAATCCTGATAAAACTGGTCAAAGAGGAACTGAGTGATGGTGACTACTTAATTTAAAACCACTGAATTGTAAAGGAAACCATAACAGAAAAAAAGATTCAAAAGGATACAAGTGTGTACTATAAAGGGCTAATTTATTTTATCCACTAAGATCTCTTAAAAAAAAAAAAAAAGGTAGCTACATTATCAAAGGCAAGTAAACAAAAAGAAGTTAAAATAACTATAATGTCCAATTATCAAATATGCTTTCACTGAGGCACACCCCTGCCCCCAGTTTAAAATAAAAGACACCCTCTGCCTTTCTGATCAAGATCAGTGTTCAAACATTAGCAGTTAGAGAACATGGGGGAAGCAGGCTTCCTCATCCACAGGAGGTGGGTTCAGTTACATATGCTCCTGTTTAAAGAACAACTTGGCCGTGTCTCTTCCCTGAAACACAATATACTACAGTCCTCCTTCCTGGCCAATATGCCTAAAGTTGCCCTATTTTCCTTGATGGATGAATGGTAACCATTAGCATGGATGCTGTCAGAATGTCATCACACCCCCTTCGACACTCAGCAAGCAAGTCTTAAAGTTTACTCACTGGGTAAACTCACAAACCCAAAACAATGCAATTTCTAGAATACTAATCGTGGAATTGTTTTTAATGTAGGAAAGCCAGAAACACTCAGGACGTGTACCAGGACTAAATGCCCTTTGAATGAAAGGGCAAAAAATCCAGCAGAGAAAGCCAAAATGCCCTGCTTGATCTGCCCCCACTGCTTCACCTGTCGTCCTTCACTCGGCCTCTCAGTTCCCCAGAACCACTCCACTCCTTCCTTCCACCTCAGGATCTTTGCACACACTATGTCCAAGGCTCTTGCCTTGCCCATCCCTTCTTCATCCAGCTGTCTCCTTAGAGCTTTTGTGAAAGCTTCCCTGCTGTTCCCCTAAAAGACCAGATTTTTGGTTTAATTTTTGCTTTTTGCTTTGCTCACTCACAGTAGGACGATTTGTTCAGTGCTAAACTTTCCCTCAGAATCATGGGCTCCCTCAGGGCAGGGCCTGGCCTACAGTAGACCTTCCTCAAATGTGAGTAAATTAAAGTTAAACAAGCTAGTTCTACAATAGAAAATTTCAGATACATGTGGCAGGTTGAAGGAGTAAAAACTTCATGCTTTCACTGGCATTGTTCAATTTGACATAAAACCTCGTTTCTAACAGGCTTGCTAGAGCTGTCCACTGCAGACTTTTTCAAGGCTAATGAACACCTCTCCCTCCTAGGAGGTAAGCCCTTGAGGACGGGGGAAAATGTTCTCCACATCCTTGCTCCAATTCCCCTTCTGACCTTAGGTGGCACCTTACAAATAAATCTACCCACAAGCATATTTGTTCAAAGCAACCCAAATTCAGACGGTCTGGTTATAGTTTTGGGTCATGTATTCATATTGATAGCCATATCAAGTTGCAGCTGAATTGGATTCTAAGAGAAACTCTATAAAAATTTTTGTAATACCAAAAGATACTACCCAGAGGATTGAAGGGAAAGAATTTTTCTATTTCTGGATAGGTGTCATCTGAGGCAGGAACAGAGCCTTTTGTTTTAACAGTCTTCTCCGTCACCTAAGACAATCCAAGAAAACATGAGTTAGTGAGAGGACTTCAAGATGTGTGAAGCCTTCCCTCCATTTTAAATTTTTTCCTTTTCATGCTGACTTCTAAGAACCATAATCCTATTGATTATGTTCTCATGATTACACACAAATACAATTCAACAATTCTATTTCTTTTTAAATATATTTTGTTGATTTTTTACAGAGAGAAAGGGAGAGGAAGAGTTTGAAACATCGATGAGAGAGAAACGTCCATCAGCTGCCTCCTGCACAGCCCCCTCCTGGGGATGTGCCCACAACCAAGGTACATGCCCTTGACCGGAATCGAAAGTGGGGCCCTTGAGTCCACAGACAGATGTTCTATTCACTGAGCCAAACCGGTTAGGGCCAATTCAATAATTCTAGAGGCGTGGCTCATCGTTACGTTTGAGATTTAAGTCAGCCTAAGTCTGTGGTCAGCAAACTATGGCTCACGAGCCACATGAGGTTCTTTGGCCCTTTGAGTGTGACTCTTCCACAAAAATCACGGCTTGGGCGAGTCTATTTTGAAGAAGTGGTGTTAGAAGAAGTTTAAGTTTACAAAGTTTGGCTCTCAAAAGAAATTTCAATCGTCGTACTGTTGATATTTGGCTCTGTTAACTAATGACTTTGCTGACCACTGGCCTAAGTCATCAAGAATTCGGAACACAGGCAATTAAGTCACTCAACCTACCAGAGAAGGAAAGAGGCCTGATCCAGCCAGAATAGAAGCTAATCCTAAAAGCCATTTTTTGGCTTTTGGAAGTGAGATTTTCCATGTGTTTCCATCAGTCTTATCTTAATTGGTTTCTCCTAATACACATTAAACAAAACCATTACCCAAATAAAGTGTTCATCTACACATCCAAGTTATTTTCTCAGCCCAGCTCTCTCAGTCTGGGCTGCACTGACCTGCAGCTCTAGCTCATACACAAACACAGGTCAGCATGCCAGCACGTGACCACCTAGGGAGCTGCTGCTTGCTCTGGGAGGTGGGGAGGCGGGGAGGACAGCGGCACCTGAGCTATTTTTTTTTTAATATATTTTATTGATTTTTCACAGAGAGGAAGGAAGAGGGATAGAGTTAGAAACATCCATGAGAGAGATATCGATCAGCCACCTCCTGCACGCCTCCTACTGAGGATGTGCCCCCAACCAAGGTACATGCCCCTGACTGGAATTGAACCTGGGACCTTTCATTCCGAAGGCCAACGCTCTATCCACTGAGCCAAACTGGTTTTGGCCTGAACTATTATTTTAATGTGACCTCTTGCAAAAGTACCTCCCTCTCAGTACTTACACGTGTAAGTAGATACAGACAGTCCTCATTTTATCACCGTTTGCTTTACTGCACTTCACACTGTTTTGGTGGGCTTCCAAAAGGTTGCCCTTTTTTTTTTTTTCCTACACAAACTGAAGGTGAGACCTTCCACCATTAAAACGATAATCTGCTTTATGGTGATACTTGCTTTATTATGGTGGCCTGGAACCCAATTATTATTATATTTTAATTCTTTATTACTGAAAGTCTAACATACGTCTTTCTTTTCTCCCGTTGACCTCTCCCCACTGCTCCCACCCCTGGAACCCAATCTCTCTCTTTTTTTTAAATATATTTTATTGATTTTTTACAGGAAGGAAGGGAGAGTTAGAAACATCGATGAGAGACAGACATCGATCAGCTGCCTCCTGCAAATCCCCTCCTGGGGATGTGCCCACAACCAAGGTACATGCCCTTGACCGGAAACGAACCTGGAACCTTTCAGTCTGCAGGCCAATGCTCTATCCACTGAGCCAAACCGGTTTCGGCAATGGAACCCAATCTTTGAGCTGAGGTATGCCTGCACTACCAACAAATCTGCTGCATTATATTGGTGAAGGGCAGGTGAGGCAAAAACATTCACCTGCTGCTGCAGGCTGATCTCCAGGCACGGAGGAAGTCCACCAAAACAGTCTGATTCCCTTCTGCCAATCTGTTTGCCTGCCTCTATTTAACCCACTCACTGGGAAGAAAGCCAGAGAGAATGGCTAGTCATTTGAAGAGCCAAAAGTGCTCCGGTGTTTAAACAGTGTCATTACAGAGAGCACTTACCGTTTTAGCAGAGAAGGTGGTCTGTTTCTCTTTGACAGGTGCATTAGTCTTGACTGACTTCTCTGTAGCTCTGTTGACAGTTCCCAAAGCCTTTCTGGGAGCCTTACGCAAGGCTGGAGGAGCATCAAACGTTTTGCCAACGTGTGTTGTTGAAACCTGAGACCTCCCATCTAACGCTTTGACTGCTTTAAAAAAAGAAGAAAAAAAGTACCATATGATTATTCAGGCAAGCCCTAGCTGGTTTGGCTCAGTGGATAGAGCGTCAGCCTGTGGACTAGAGTCCCGGGTTCAACTGCAACCAAGGGTGCATGCCAGGGTTGCGGGCTTGATCCCCAGTAGGGAGAGTGCAGGAGGCAGCTGATCAATGATTCTCTCTCATCATTGATGTTTCCATCTCCCTCTCCCTTCCCCTCTGAAATCAATAAAAATATATTTAACCAATTTTTTTAAATATGTTTGATTGATTTTTTTTTTTTTTTTACAGAGAGGGACAGAGAGCCAGAAACATCGATGAGAGAGAGACATCTATCAGCTGCCTCCCACACCCCTCCTACTGGGGATGTGCCCGCAACCCAGGTACATGCCCTTGACCAGATTTGAACTTGGGACCTTTCAGTCTGCAGGTGGACGCTCTATCCCCTGAGCCAAACCGGTTACGGCTCAACCCCCATACAGTGGCCTGGCCATTGTCAATCCCATCCCAGTGCTGAACATGAAAAAGAGACTCATCGCAAGCATGTTGTGACAGGAGTGCAGGCCTACCCCCGAGATATTGCGGGTTCGGTGGCAAACCCGAGCAATAAAGCAGGCGCCGCAACAAAGCGAGTCGCAAGCCTCTGGCCGGCAGAGGGTCCTGCCTTCCATTTGTAAAAAAAATGCCACATCTGCGAAGTGCAATGAGTAAGAGGAGGAGGCAGGCCTGTCTTCGGCAAACTTGACTCGGGCTGCCCGCGCGGTACACGGCCGCCTCCGCAGGCTCAGGCCCCGGTGATGCCCAAAACCTGTGCGCGACCGCCGCCCGCGTACTTACGAGGCCGGGGCCCCAGCTTCCGCCGGTCCTGAGGAGTCGCACGCGCGCCCAGTCCTCCGTTTTCCTTATCCACAAAGATCACGGTGGCCATTCTGGATTAGCTAGGGGCGTGAAACACATAGTGAGCCCGGGGGGTTCGGGGAGACCAGAGACCCGAAGGCGTCGCACCGACCAAACTGCCCGCACCGGGCACGTCCGCGCCAAACAGGCAAAGAGCCAGGCAGAGGGCGGAGCGCGAGCCGGAGCCAACGGGCACATAATCCGGTTCTTCCCTCTTCGAAACTCCTGCAGAGCTGGCGGTTCGGGGCCGGCAGGAACCCCGGTACACGCTCAGAAGAACCGAACCGCCGTGGGTCGCCATGCAGCCCAGGCCGTCCACCCGGCGGGGCGCTCCGACCCCGGGAAGTCCCAGCCCCTGGACCTCGCTCTCGCCCCGCCCCCTGTCCCGACCCCCGGGGACCCGGTCCCCAAAGCGCCTTTTTCCTCACCAGACCACCCCGCCCGACCCCTCACGACCTCTCTCTCCGTTCACCCACGTTAGGACCCACAGCCAAATCCACAGCCAGAATCTCCCACGACTGAGCGAGCCTCCAGCGGTCGCGCCGGGCCCGGCGTTTGAACCACAACCCAAATTCCTATTGGCTCATCCGCCCCAGCAGGCGGGACCGGAGTGGG
>PVJN01033055.1:0-23702 GCA_004026805.1 Lasiurus borealis | reverse complement strand
GACGTTCTCATGCAAACAGCAAAGGGTTTATTCACCAGCATGCTGGGGCTCACAACATACTCTGAAAGCAGAGCAGAGGCTGAGAGCCCCGAGTCCATACAAAGCTGAGCTTATATACTATGTGACAAGCAACAGGGTTATACAAGGTCAACACAGAGTTTTATTTCCTCATACCTGCACACATCTCACAATCTACAGATTCCGCATATTATCTGGTTCGATAATGGGATGGGACTGATGGTTATCTCTGGGTTACTCCCTTGGGACATCTGGACCATGTCTCCTGTCTCTGTTCTCAACCCTGAGACTGTAATTACAGGATGTAACTGGGGGATATGATTTTAAGCCGAGCTGTGTTAACTCTGGCCAAATCCTGATTTTTGCAACCTTACAACTTGAGTACATAAAAGAGAGCAAGTCTCGAAGGAGATTAGAGCCCTCCATAGAGAGTCTCTCTCCTCTCCCCTTCTTGCACCTGCCCAAACTCTGCTGTGGACTGTGGGTCCGAACTGTGAGCCACAAGCCGAAGCCTCTACAAGATGCTGAGCCATAGCTGCAATGTCCAACATCCAGTGTGTGTGTCTGTTAGCATGGATCTCTGGGTGGCCTGTCGAGGTCTGGAAACCACCAGGACTCTGGTAAATAAACTGTGTGTGATTCGTGAATTGCATGTCTGTCTCCTGTGTAATTTATGCTCGGCCAATATTTAGTAAGTGCCTTGAGTCATCCATATAAGTCCAATCTATTGGCAGAGAATACTCTTTGCCACCTGTGCTTACGTCCCTAGAGGAGAAATTGGGACACCACGGAGGCAAGGGACTCAGTTTGGGAGCCTCATGTGCTTTCCTGGACTATCTAGGACTACCTAGGGAGAGGCATTTGATCTGAGGCATATCTGGAGGCCTCTTAGGTGCTCTCTAGGAGGATACTGGCTATGGAGATGGAGATGAGGTTGTGCATCGTATGGCTGCTGACCAAGTTCCTGGAGCACTGCAACTGGAGGCCTGCCACACCCAGTGCCGCCGTGAGGTTTATACCGGATTTTTGGACTGGAACACATAGTGTTTGCCTGGGCAGGATGGTTCTCCAGATTCAAAGAATGAATCCACGGACAAAAGATGGTATAGAAAATGTGGACATTTATTAAAGAACAAGTACAAACTCCCATGTGGAGAAGGGCAAAAAATCTCTTAGCAAAGACACCCACGTCGGGAAGGGGAAAGAGGTCCCCCTTCCAATCCCTTCTGCCATACTTTATAAAGGCTGCAAGTCCCTGTTTCCTGATATCCCCTCTGATTGGCCTCTATCCCCCTTTTGATTTGGTCACTATAGCAACTCCTGAACTCAAAGGTCAAACCTCACCTGGGACAGGCCAGGCCTCATCGTCCTCCTATTCCTTCTGGGCTTTCTTTAGCCTTCTTTATTGTGCAAATATAGGTCTTTTACTAACCCCAGTTTCCTTGTCTTATGTAAATGTAACAGTTGCTGCTCCCTTGTCTTATGGAAATGTAAATGCACCTGGCTACCTTGTGTTATGGAAATGTGCACTCTCCCAGCTCTGTAGCCCTGTGTTTTTTCCATGGGCCCCTTAATTTCTAATTTTTTTTCTAAACCTGCCTATTTTCCCCTAAAAATTTCTATTTTACCCCCAAAACTCCTTTCAATGCACTCCCTGGCTGCTCATTCATGGCTGGATACCTGGTGTGAAAGGCAAAGAAACCACATCAAGTAGATGGTGAACCAGATGGAGTGGCTAGTTCCAGACGGCATAAAGCCCAAGTGGGTCAGCATGGTGGTGCTTGTGTCCTCCTGGAGAGACCTCCACCAGGCCACATGCGGGCACTGAAGGGATAGGATTCAACTGTTGACCAGGACTGCCAAAGCCTGGTGACCTCCCTGTGTGGTTGGTTCACTGGGAAACACCATACCTGGATGGAGGTACAAGGTGGCTGGGATGGCTTTTGTCATAATTTCATCCCTGAAGATCCACCTGGGGCAGACTGCTGGTTCAGGTCCTGACATCATGCCTCATACCAATAATCTTAACCTATATGTGGATAAAATCATGGTTGCAAAATTTTTTTAAAAAAATTTTGCCTCCCTGTGACCAGCCAAGTGAATTTGACATGTGAAAGACCAGAGTAAAGCACCTTCTGCATCCCTATAAAGGATAATTCAGCCAGTGTTTTAACTCCTGACAAGTACTTAAAGATGTGTTAGGCAAAGGCACCTGTGTGACTCTTCTCTGATTGGGGACAGTGAGAATGTAAAGGCTTGTTGCTCCAAAGAATTGTAAAAGAAAGGGCAGTTCATTAAATGGGAAACCTGGTGCTAGTTGCTACATTTATATAAATACCAATGTGAGACTCTCATCACTCCACAATTTCATATGCTACTGTCAGTCAGTTTATCAAGGCAATGGGTCAAGGGTGAAATGGTGAAATTGAAACAGGCATTTGAGGGTAATATAGGCAGGGTTAGGGAATTTTTAGAATTGGGGTCCATGGAAAAACACAGGGCTATAGATTAGGAGAAGGTACATCTCCATAACATAAGGAAGCCAGGTGCAGTTACATTTTCATAAGACAAGGAAGCAGCAACAAGTACACCTCCATAACACAAGGATGCCAGGAAAAGGGAGCAGTCAACAGTAGCATTTATATAAGACAAGGGATCTGGAAGTAGCCAAAAAGATGAGTATTCACAAAATAAAGAAAGAAGAAAGCCAGAAAGAAAAGACCAATGAGGGAAGAGGGCATCACATGTTCCATGTGGAATTTGACCTTTGAGTTCAGGAGTTGCTATCAGAGGGGTTATCAGGACACAGGAACTGCAACTTTTATAAACCATGAAAACAGGAAGTCTGTGGGACCCTTTCTCACTCCCCACATGGGAGTCCCTTCTGTGGGATACTTTTTGTCTCCTCACGTGGGAGTCTATACTTGTTCTTAAATAAATTTCCACCTTTGCTATACTACCTCTGTCTGTGGATTCATTCTTTGACTCTGGTGGTCAAAGAATCTGGGTTCCTGTCCAAAAATTCCATTTCAAATGATATCAAAATTGTTTCAAGTACCAGCCTAGTAAAAATTTAGTATTAATCCTTTAAGAGATTCTTTCTAAAGCCTTTTAACTTGAATTATTTGTGTTTTTAGAGTTAAGACTTTATATTTCTGACTTTAGTAAATTGTTAAATGTCTTAACAGTTTTAATAAATTTATGCATTTAGAAAAAAAAAAAGAATTGCCACTTTGTTTGCTTTAGTCTCATGTGTCTCCTTGGTGCAAATCCTGTTTGCTTGCACAGCTAGGTGTTTTGTGGGCCTATCCCTGAGGTATAAGTGAGCCATAGAAGAAATGGGCTTAGGAAACAAATTATAGAGAGGAAAGAAGGGCTCTGGAAGCTTAAGACAGAGAGAGAGAGAGAGATGTGCTGAAAGAGCAAAGAGAAAGTAAGAGAGAATGTGACGGGTCCCTGCCTTCAGAGCTTTTGTATGAAGGTTTTAAGAGAGGACCTAAATAGAATATTTTTCAGCTTTCCAAGCATGCCCCCTCAGGGACGTGGTCTCTACGGACTTACTGGTTGGAGCCAGGGCACAGGGTTCGTTAATCATCACAGCTGGTCCTAATGTCAGCCATTGTATTGCTCCATCTGACTTGGCTGCTTCTCTGGGCCTGGGGCTGAAACACAACAGAGGCCCACATGTCATCTCCAGGGGTTAATGCTTAAGGGAGTGGTTAGGCAAGGGCTGTAGTTTTGCCTGTTGCTAGGCACCTGTGGCTCTCTGCTCTAGTGATCCTCTGCAGCTGGCCTATGATTCCTGCTCATCTCATGCCTATCTAACTACCTACTATAGTGTCACATCATCCCTTTTTCTCAACCATCCCCAAGACATCATTTTGTCATAATACCTTATACACTGAGCACAGCACTTATTAAATTCTAATGTGCATATAAATCTCCTGGAAGATCTTGTCAAAATGTTGATTCTAATATAGCAAGTTTGAGATGAGCCTTGAGATTCTGCCTTCCTAACAGTCTTTTATGTGAGAAATGATGCTATTCTAAGAACCACATTATATTAGCAATGTGCTGGAGTAACTAGACTAATGATTCTGAATGAAGGTGCTATATTAGAATCATATGGGAGCTTTTGATACTATCTATGTACAACCTCCCTTCCAGACTAACTAAATTAGCATTTCTAGGGCTGAAGCCTAGTATTGACATAAAAAATACAGTGTAGGCTAGTCTAATGTGCTTTCAAGAATGGGAACATCTGGGTTAATCTAACCTGTCTAAATATTGCATCTGATTATCCTATATAATAAAAGCCTAATATGCTTAGTGTCAGCTTGTCTGTTCAACCAATCAAAGTGTGATATGCTAATGATATGCTAAGGCCACTCAACCACTCATTATGATGTGCACTAACCACCTTGGGCAGATGCTCTGACTAGTAGGTTAGCTTATTGCTGGGGTATGGCCAATGGGATTGAGTGAGATGCGTGGATACCCTGGATCCTTCCTGTAGTCTCTACCCAGCTGGCCAACCTCCCGTTGTCCCTCCCAGCCCTAATTGTGCACCAGTGGGGTCACTCGGCCTGGACTGCACACTCTCACAATCTGGGACCCCTCAGGGTATGTTGGAAATCCCATTTTTGGCCCGATCCCACAGGCAAGGCCAAGGGACCCCACTGGTGCATGAATTCATGCACTGAGCCTCTCAAATATTATTATTATCTGTTCATTCGAGGCATTTGTCCATACCTAGATAAAAAATTCTTACTGCCAATCCAGCCTGATACCTAGCACAGTGTCTGTCTCATAAAAGACTCTCAAATAATATTTGTTGAAAAGGTCAGAAATTCCTCAGAACATGCCTGTGACTTGCATGAAACTGGGTTTTTCTTTGGTCAATTTGAGCAATGAAGAGAGAGATACTATTTATTAATACAGTCTTTCGAAATTTATACAGTGTCTATTCTCTACCAGGAGTTTGGAGAATATGAAGAGCTTGTCCTCAGGAAAGTTGAAGACTAATGAGTTCAGCATTTATTTGTCTTACTGCCTCATATTCAGACTAAGAGTTTAGAGTCATTTTTTCTACAGCTTTCAGCAATATAAGCAAAATTATAAAACAATAAAATAGGCAACTAGCAAAGATGACATTCTTAAAGTAAAGGCTCTCAACTAAGCCATATGAATGTTTGTAAAGGTCCTTTAATTGGGTGACTTTTGTAGGAAAATAAATGAGCTGTCATGCAAAAGTCTTCTTCCATAGCCAGATTTTAAAACAGAAATAATAGTTTAAAAGGCTCAAAATAAAATAACAATCAATAAATTGTGGTATATTTTTGCACAGATATATATATTTTTAATCCACACACTTTTCATTGATTCTACAAAGACAGGAAGAGAGAGGAAGAGAGGGGGATGAAAAGAGAGAGAGAGAGAGACTAATTGGTTGCCTGATACATGTACCATGACTGGAAATTGAACCTGTGACTCTTTGGTAAAGGGAACAACACTCCAACCACTGAGCAACAATGGCCAGGACTAAAGTATGTATATTTTTAATATAACACACATTTCTTTACTATAAAAAAATTTATTTTATCTGTTGCAGAGGACCAAAGATATACCAAGCACACTTCCTAGAGAAAGAGAGGGACCCCATTAATTAACACTAGTGGACTCCGGGAATAATTTCCAAATCAGAGTGAAGTAACATGTAGAGGGCTTCACTTTTTATAACCTTCTGGAGTCTTTGTCTTGCAGATATGGTTCAGCCTTTTTCATGGGCTTGCAGGAAGGCCCCCAGATGTTGGGGGTGCCCAGGTCTTATCAGATGATCTGTCCTGGGGCCAGCGATAATGATCCTTCCCCTCTCAAGGGCAGTGCATTGTTCATAGTTTTATGGCCTGACATGCCTTACAAGACCAGTTACCTCCTCATATCTACTAATAACAGCATTTGATAATATTTTGAACAACATTGTGCAATATTAATTCATGAAGATACATAAAACTTTGATAGCCTTTATAACTAGCTGTCAAGTTTATACATATTTCCTTCCTTCCTTACTCTCTTTTATATTCTTCAGGTTTTCTAAGGTCACTGCTTATTTGTAATTGAGATATTATTAAGCTAGTACATTTGCTACTATTTCTATTTTGTTATTAAACTATACAGAGGCATTCCATAGGGTAATTTTTCAACTATTTTGACCTTCCCTCTCACAAGATTTTACTTTCCTGCCTATTGTTACAATACTTGTTTCATTGACTTGTTTGTAACAGTGACATGTTTTGTTGTGTTTTGGCATTTGGATGGTAGGTAAATGCAACTGTGTGATTCAATTAGTGATCTCTAGTTTCTACTTTCTATATGAAATAAAGATGTACCCAGGAATGTGCTGTTCTTTCTATCTGGACCCTGGAATAGGAGGGAAGAGCAGAAAATGAATTTATTGCCTGGCCCTTGTGGCTCAGTAGTTGAGCATTAGTAAAGAACCAAGAGGTCACAGTATGATTTATGGTCAGGGCACATGCTGCGGATTATAGGCTGAATCCCCAGTAGGGGGCATGCAGGAGGCAGCTAATCAATGATGTTTCTCTCTCATTGATGTTCCTATCTCTTTATCCCTCTCCCTTCCCCTCTCTCTAAAACTTAATAAAAACATATTTAAAAAAAAAATACCGGTAGCCCTGACTGGTTTGGCTCAGTGGACAGAGGGTCAGCCTGCAGACTGAAGGGTCCCATGTTAGATTCTGGTCAAGGGATATACCTTGGTTTGGGCACATCCACAGTAGGGGATATGCATAAGGCAGCTGATTGATGTTTCTCTCTCATTGATGTTTCTAGCTCTCTATCACTCTGTCTCTCTCTTCCTCTCTGTAGAAAATTTATAAAATATATTAAAAAAAAATACCTGCAGCCTAGCAGAAATGAACTGTGATGACCCAAAGCCATCACCTAACATGATTAAGAAATAAATTTGCAACATAAAAGTGAAGAAAAATGTGTGAGGTCAAAGGAAAACAACACACCAAAGAAAACATTTTAGTGTGTGTGTGTACGTATATAATATATAAAGGATTCTGATACATGAGGAATATAACTAAACCATTTTTAAAAATGGGCAAAAGACATTAACAGAGTTCACAGAAAAGCAATGCTCTTCAAACATATGAAATGATGTTCTAATACATTCAGAATGAAGGAAATGATAATAAAAACCTTCCTCAATCATCAAGTTGACCAAACAACACACACGGCATTCACCTGAAAAATGGCAGCAGAATAGACAAGACCTGTCTGGAGCCTTATCACTGGGCAGACGGAGAGAGCAGCTGAGAGTCACACTGGCAGTATTTGTTGGCAAGTTAAAAATTAGTTATCCTCAAGGAGAAGGTGGGGGACTGCTAGACAGGGCTAGCCTGATCAGGCAGCCCCAATGCCATGGGGTTTTTGTTTGCCAGAGCCAACAGCGCGAAAGCAGAGACCGTGCCATCTTTCAGTGGGAAGTGGATTTCTACGGCGTTCTGAAAAGCTACAGCTGCAGCACCCATTGAGGAACTGTGGGACCCAGAACACCACTCTACAATTGGCGCAGACAGTGGGACTCAGAGGAGCTCCACAAGCCACACTGAAAGGTCAGATTTTGCCTGGGATAAGTTTGTGTCTTTAAATCAATGTAGGAGAGAGAACTACATAACCAAACACCCAGAGAAGAAAGACCATGGGCAGACAAAGAAACAGCCCAGATATGACAGAAAAGCAGGAAGCACCAGAAAAGGAAGTAAAGGAAATAGAAGAAGAAATAGACCTGACGGAGAAAGAGTTCAGAAAAAAGGTCATAATGGCTGAAAAGAATGGGAGACAAAATCGACAATGTGAGTAAGAGCCAAAAGGAAATGAAGAAGATTCAAGAAGAAATGAAAACTGACATCAATGCTACAAAGAATTCAATAGAGAGCATCAAACGTAGACTAGAAGAAGTAGAGGACCGCATCAGTGAGCTAGAAGACAAGATAGGAAAAAATACCAAAGTACAACAACTTCCAGAAAAAAAAAATTAAAAAGCAAGAGGAGAACCTAAGAGAATTTTGGGATAACATGAAACAAAACAACATCTGCAAAATTGGGATTCCAGAAAGAGTGGAAACTGAGCAAGGAATAGAAAACCTGATTGAAAAAATAGTGACAGAAAACTCCATATTATATAAAAGAAAAAAAAAAACGAAAAAAAAAAAAAACACAAATCCAAGAAGCTCAAAGAGTCCCAAGCAAAATGAACTCCAAAAAACAGACACCAAAGCATATTATAATTAAATTGGGAAAAACCAACAACAAAGTAAGAATCTTAAAAGCGGCCAGA
Organism: Lasiurus borealis; assembly: GCA_004026805.1. Taxonomy (NCBI): domain Eukaryota; kingdom Metazoa; phylum Chordata; class Mammalia; order Chiroptera; family Vespertilionidae; genus Lasiurus; species Lasiurus borealis. Next base: position 15,319 of record PVJN01033055.1, on the reverse strand, counting down.
GAGAAATAGAAAGTTACCTACAAAGAAACCCCCATAAGACTTGCAACTGAATTCTCAACAGAAACTCATCAGGCAAGAAGGGAATGAAATGAAATATACAAAGGCATGCAAAGGAAAGGTCTGATCCAAGGATACTGTACCCAGCAAGGCTTTCAATCAAAATTGAAGGTGAAATCAGGAGCTCCACAGACAAAAAAGAACTAAGGAAATATATTACCACCAAACCAGCAAAGCAAGAAATGATAAAAGCTCTGCTGTATTAGGAATTAGAAAGCAAAGAAGGAACTCCAGGGTAAAGACTAAAAATGGCGACAGATAAGTACCTATCAATAATAACTTTAAATGTAAATGGATTAAATGCTCCAATAAAAAATCATAGGGTAACCGATTGGATAAGAAAACATGATCCATATATCTGCTGTTTACAAGAAACCCACCTCAGAAAAAGAGACACACAGATTGAGGGTGAAGGGATGAAAGATGGTATTTCAGGCAAATGGTAATGAAAAAAAAAATCTGGGGTTGCAATACTTATATCTGACAAATTAGATCTCAAAGTGAAAGACATAACAAGAGATAAAGAAGGCCACTTCTTAATATTAAAGGGAACAATCTAACAAGAACAAATAACTCCAGTAAACATATACACACCCTATATAGGAGCACCTAAATACATAAAAACAACTCCTGGAGAATATTAAGAGAGAGATTGACAACAAAGCAATCATAGTAGGAGAGTTTAATACCCCACTGTCACCACTGGACAAATCCTCAAAGCAAAAAAATCAGGAAAGAAACATCAATCCTAAATGACTCACTAGACCAGATGGAATTAATTGACATCTTCAGAACATTTCTCCCCAAAGCAACAGAATATACATTCTTCTCCACTGCACATGGGTCATTTTCAAAGATAGAATATATGCTGGCTTATTGGAAAAGTCTCTTCAAATTCAAGAAGATAGAAATCATATCAAGCATTTTCATAGACCACAGTGGCATAAAACTGGAAATCAACTACAATAAAAACAATACAAAGAATTCAAACACATGGAGACTAAACAGAATGCTATTAAACAACAACTGGGTAACCAGGAGAGTTTTACCAAACATTCAGGGAAGAGTTAAAATGTATCCTCCTCAGACTATTTAAAAATATTCAAGAAGGAACACTTCCAAACACCTTCTATGAAGCCAGCATCACCCTAATACCGAAACCAGCTAAAGGCAACACAATGAAAGAGAATTATAGGCCAATATCTCTCATGAACATAGATGCCAAAATCCTCAACAAAATTCTAGCAAATTGGATCCAGCAGTACATCAGAAAGATCACACACCATGACCAAGTAGGATTCATCTCAGGAATGCAAAGATGGTAAGTCACCAAAGCAACACACACATGAAGTCACCCTGAAAAATGGCAGCAGAATAGACAAGACATGTCTGGAGCCTTATCACTGGGCAGATAGAGTTAGCAGCTGAGAGTCACATTGGCAGTGGTTGTTGGCAAGTTAAGAGTCAGTTATACTCGTAAAATATTTGCAAATTAATAAACTTGATACCACAGAAATAAATTGAGACATAAAAATCACATAGTCATATCAATTGATGCAGAATAAGCATTTGACAAACTTCAATACTGTTTCTTGATAAAAACTCTCAGCAAGGAGGGAATAGAAGGATCATACCTCAACATGACAAACCCACAGCTAAGATCATACTCAATTTCCACAAAAGAAAACAATTTCCCTAAGGACAGGAACAAGAGAGGGATGGCCACTCTCAAGTCTCCTGTTTGACATACTTCTGGAAGGATTAGCCATTGCAATTAGACAAGAAGAAGAAGAAATAAAAGGCTTCCAAATTGGAAAAGAAGAAGTAAAACTGTCCTTATTTGCAGATGATATGATACAATACATAAAAAACCTGAAGGACTTCATATAAAAACTAATTGACTTAATAAATGAATTCAATTCAGCAATGTAGCAGGTTACAAAATTATGCCAAGAAATCTGTGGCATTTCTGTATACTAATAGTGAAATCACAGAAAGAGGGAATAAAAAAGCAATCCCATTTACCATCCCACCAAAAAAATTAAGATATTTAGGAAGAAACCTAACTAAAAGGTAAAAGACCTATGTGCAGAAAACTACAGGACACTGAAAAAAGAGGTAGAGGAAGATGTAAACCGATGGAAGAGCATACCATGCTCATGGATTGGGAGAATCAACATTAAAATGTCCATACTACCCAAAGCAATCTATAGTTTCAATGCACTACCCATTAAAATACCAACAACATATTCCACAGACCTTGAATGAACTCTTCAAAGATTCATGTGGGACAAAAAAAAAGATCACAAATAGCCACAGCAATCCTTAGAAAGAAGAATAAAGTAGGTGGGATCTCAATACCAGATTTCAAACCATATTACAAAGCAACTGTTGTCCAAACAGCCTGGTACTGGCACAAGAACAGACATATCGACCAATGGAATGGAATAGAGAATCCAGATATCCACCCAAACCAACATGCTCAATTAATATTTGACAAAGGAAACATGAACACAAAATGGAGCCAAGACTGCCTCTTCAATAAATGGTGTTAGGAAAATTGGACAGATACATGCAAAAAATGCAACTGGACCAACAACTTACACCAAATACAAAAATAAACTCAAAATGGATACAGGACTTAAACATTAGATGGGAACCATAGACATACTAGAGGAATCCACAGGCAGCACAATCTCAGACATATGCTGAAAGAACTTCTTCACTGATACTGCTCCAAGGGCCATAGAAGCTAAAGAGATAAAACACAAATAGGACTACATCAAAATAAAAAGGTTTTGCATAGCCAAAGAAACCACCAACAAAACAACAAGAAAGCCCACTCACTGTATGGGAGAACATATTTGGAAATGTTATCACTGATAAAGGTTTAATCTGTAACATCTACAGCCAACTTATACAACTTAATAAAAGGTAGATAAAGGATCCAATTAAAAAAATGGGCAATGGACCTAAATAGAACGTTTTTGAAAGATGACAGAAGGAAGGCGAAGAGACACATGAAAACAAAATAACTATTTATCTGAGAAATGCAAATCAAAATGACAATGCAATACCATCTCACACCTGTCAGAATGGCAATCATCAACAAATCACCAAAGACAAGTGTTGGCTAGGATGCGGAGAATAAGTATCCCTTGTGCACTGTCGGTGGGAATGCAGACTGGTGCAGCCACTATGGAGAACAGTATGGAGTTTTCTCAAAAAACTAAAAATGGATCTCCCATTTGATCCAGCAATCCCATTCTTAGGAATTTATCCTAAGAAATTAGAAACACCAATCAGAAAGGATTTATGCACCCCTATGTTCATAGCAGCACAGTTTACAACAGCTATAATTTGTAAACAGCCTAGGTGCCCATCAGCAGATGAGTGGATCAGAAATATGTGGTACATCAACACAATGGAATTCTATGCTGCCATTAAAAAGAAGGAACTCTTACCATTTGCAGCAACCTGGATGGAACTGGAGAGCCTTATGCTTAGTGAAATAAGCCAATCAATGAAGGAGAAGCACCACGTGCTCTCCCTCAATTGTCGATAATAAAGAACATTGTAAACTGGTGTACAAAAGGATAGATAGAGAGGCAGTAAAGCATCAAACAGACTGTGATATTATAGCAAGAAGATTAAGGAGAGGTGGGGTAGATAAGAGATCAACCAAAGGACTTGTATGCATGCATATAAGCATAACCAATGAACATAGACACTGGGGGGTTGGGGTATGCCTGGGAGGGTGGGGGGGTGGGGAGATATTTATACATGTAACACAATAATATATATATACATAACAAAGTTTTATAAGTTTTATAAGCTGATAATGTTCTGTTGACCAAAACAAAATTAAATAACTTGTAAAAAAAAAAGAAACAATAAATTATGTTACATTTTCTGAAGGAGAGAAGAGAAAGAAGGAATGCAAGGATAAAATGAAAATGACAAACTACAATCTGTGGGGCTTTTTGGGGTATATCTCATTTAATATAGGCTTAACTTTTCAACTATGTTAACATTTTACATGTTAACAATTGTAAAATTTACAAGGATTAGGAAAAAAGTCTTAAAAATGAATAAAAACAGAAACTGATGAACCTACCTCAGGCTTTCTCTCTCTCTTTTTTTAAAAATATATTTTATTGATTTTTTGCAGAGAGGAAGGGAGAGAGATAGAAAGTCAGAAATATCGATGAGAGAGAGACATCGATCAGCCGCCTTCTGCACGCCCCACATTGGAGATGTGCCCACAAGCAAGGTACATGCCCCCAACTGGAATCGAACCTGGGCCCTTTCAGTCCACAGGCCAATGTTGTATCCACTGAGCCAAACCGGTCTTGGCCTCAGGCTTGGTCTGGGGGCCCTGGTGTTTGAGTCAATCTGAAGAGCAGAGCCATCTGACAGCTTGCATTCAGCCTATAAATGAATGAGAAGAAAGCCAGTAGTTAGTTCAGCAACTTTGGATTTTGTTTTGTTCCTGCAGCATAACTTAGCATAAATTGAGGAATGAAATAAAATCTGAAGAGAATGTAATGTCATGGCATTTTAAAGACAAGTTATTATTAACTTCCAAACCTTTATTCCCTTTGCTTCTAGTGCATGAGACACAATCAATTTGAGTATCGATCTAAAATTACTAACATAAACTTACATATATTTCTAGACATTATGATTCAGAGAGGTGAATTGTGGATGAGTGAAGACATAATAATGCACCAACCAGACTGAGAATCATGGCAGTCAGTCTCTGAGGTGATGAACAGGGACTCTGATTGATGCCATTCATTCCAGAAAGAAACCAGGGTAACTAAGAAGTATTTCTATTTGTTCACTGCCACACAAAATAGAAAACAAAATTAAAAAAAATCTCCCTTTGGAAACCAAAAGCTTTTGGGGAAATAACTAGAGAAGTAGAACTCAATAGGTACAAAAACAATAGGAGAATATGCACCAACAAAAGGCATATTGAGAGATTACCTTAATGTAATAATTAAAAGAAAGAAGTAAATAGGAAAAGCTGGATACCAATGTGGATAAAAATAATGAGTGGTAAAAGTTATTTCTGGAAATTGTTCCTTTTTTAAAATATTTTGGATGCTTGATATTAATCTGCATGTACTAAATCCAAATTATGTCCTATTTCAGAATTATATCTCTGATGTCATAACCTTTAAATAGTTATGATTATTTAACCTACAAACAAATCATTAGGCACTAGGAATTCTTTTAAAATTAGTCCAATAGGTCAGCACTAGTGAAAACACACTTAGTTGATGTTAAATATTGCACAGCTCATTACAAATGGCTGATGCTCTGTAATCAGTTTTTTTTATAGTTTATGGTGCAAATTTTAAAGTCAAGTAAGTGCTACATGTGTTATGAGTTGTTGAAGTTGTAAATAATTTGTAGGGCATTTATGTATTTCTAAAATTCATGTACCTCTGCTTATAAATCTATTTAATAACCCTCATAAATAATTGATGGCCATATCTTAAAATGAATCATTTCTAAAATTGCTTAACTGTCTGCAATTTTTCTTTAGTAATCCCATTTCTCATTTTCTTTTCATATCTCAATCAGGTATAAATAGAAGAACCTTAGAAGCACCTTTTTTCTTCTAATTCCCAAATCTAAGTATTTGTGTCATTATTCAGGTTTATGGTGAGAAGCTATGAATTCAAGTCATTAATTCTCCTGTGTCACTTTCAATGAGTAATTGATTTTCTTCCCAACTCTCATCCATGGCAGCTTTACAAGTAATTTCTCTCTTTTTCTGCTTTTCTTCTTCTTTCTTTTTGTCTTTCTTCTTCTTCCACCCCTTTTACTTCTCCTTCTCCTTCCTTTTAATTCACTACTTAAATACCCTACCAATTTCTTTCTAACACTTAATATCAGGGATCTGAACATCTAAGTTTGTCATATTACCAAGATGCTTTTCATCACAGTAACTCTGAATATTCCATGTCAAATAACATGGAAGTCTTCCAATAGAGTGAAGTGAAATGTAGAAAAGAGACAAAGAATGGTAAAAGAAAAGGGAAAAAATAAAAATGCATGAGAAAAAATTGTGAAAGTGATTGTTTCTGTCCTATTTTGCACTATTTTTCTTATTGAAATCCCAAATCCTCTCACCTTTAAGCTATCTACTAGGAAATCCATTAGTAAACTAATACATTTTCTTTTCAATCACTCTGCATTTGTTCAACACTATTTCTTAATTTTTATTATTAGTTATTATTCATATTTTCATATAGCCCTTGGTTTGTTTCCAAGTATATTTACAATAACATATGAAAATGCAAATTTAAATAAAATAAAAAATGGGTAACACAATTTGGACTAAAAGAAGTTTGGAAGGTAAAAGTAAAATGAAGCCAAGTGAACTATAGATCCTAACTTCTTTCTTATTGTGCAAAATGCATATTCCAGAGCAATGTTCATCCTTAAGATCACAGAGATGCCGTCATTCTGTGTCCATTTGGAAATCTTATAGTGCTGACCTCTACAGCTATTTACTTCATTCCTCTAAAAATTTTCTCATAGAAATATTTTTTTGCTGCCGAAATCAGTGTGGCTCAGTGGATAGAGCTTCGGCCTGCGGACTGAAAGGGCTCAGGTTCAATTCCGGTCAAGGGCATGTATCTTGGTTGTGGGCACATCCCAAGTGGGGGCATGCAGGAGGCGGCTGATCCATGTCTCTCTCTTCATCGAAGTTTCTGACTCTCTATGTCTCTCCCTTTCTCTCTGTAAAAAATCAATAAAATATATTAAAAAAAAGAAAGAAGTCTTGCTGCATGTTTCTTCTGTGTATTCCAAATATGATAATACTTTGAATTTAATGGCTCAATAGAGCAGAGAAGATTGCTCATAAATCAAGCAGGGTTTCAAAAAAATTATCCACACAAGCACCACATAAGTCAAATAGAGAAGAAAACTTTTTTCTCCACTGAGGGTGGTCTTCTCATGAACACAATGTTACCTGGAAGTCTCTTCATAGAATCACACACCTTTCCTCGGATAGATTTATAGGGGGAAGATGAAAAATGATTTAGTTAGTAAAATTAAAGTGTGATCTTCCTGCAAATTACATTCTGCATTGTACAATATTTGAATTAATTGCTGTTTGAAGGTAAGAGTTGACACTTGGTGAGAGATCTAACCTAGGTAAACATGGTTTACTAAATCAAAAGGCAATCTCAAAGGATGTGTCTGAGAAGTAAGAAAAGCAGTGCAAAGACTTATGAGAAAAGTGCCCAATTGACATACGATGACATATATGTAATCTGAGGATTTGACCCAAGTGACACTCATTTCCTCAGTTTGTAGCAATCCAATTAGTTTCATAAATTTATTATTTGTCCTGAGGATATTTGTATAAGAATTTCATTATAGTACTCCAAAAGAAATTCATTGTTTTTAAAATGTGAATTGTTTTTTTTAAATTATAATAGTTTGCTCTTTATAAATTATGGATATCTCATTTTTATATAACAGGCTTATTGATAAAAACTCTAGTAAATATTTTTGACATAAAATTTTACTCTTTGAGATAAATTTTTTAAAACATACTAATTTAATGATTCTATTTCAAGCAAGTATCTTGTTTGCCACCCACTCCTCATTGATATTCTTTATCTTTATTATTGAAAATATTTCAGATATCCCCTTTTCTTCCCCCATTGACCACCTCCCGTCTACTCCCTGCTCTCAGGCCTCACCACACTATCGTCTGCATCCATGGGAAATGCAAATATGTGTATAAATTCTATGGTTAATCTCTTCCCACCCCATCCCCACTTCCCTCTCAGATTAATCAGTCTGTTCCTTTATTCCATGTCTCGGGATCTATATTTTGTTTTATCAGGTTCCACATATAAATGAGATTGTGTGATACTTGTCTTTTTTGGACTGGCTTATTTCCCTTAGTATAATACTCTCCAGGTTCCTCCATGCTGTCTCAAAGAGTAAAAGATCCTTCTTTTTTTCTAGCTGCATAGTATTCTATTGTATAAATATACCACATACTTTTTAATCAATAATCTATTGATGGACAATCAACCTATTTCCAGATCTCAGATATTATAAATACTGTTGCTATGAACATAGGGGTGCATATATTCTTTTTGATTGTTATTTCTGATTTTTTAAAATAAATTATTTCTTTTTTTTTAATATGTTTCATTGATTTTTTACAGAGAGGAAGGGAAAGGGATAGAGAATTAGAAATATTGATGAGAGAGAGACATCAATCAGCCGCTTCCTGCACAACCAAGATATATACCCTTGACCGGAATCAAACCTGGGACCTTTCACTCTGCAGGCCAATGCTCTATCCACTGGGCCAATAGCCGGTTTTGGCTATTTCTGATTTTTTAGGGTATATTCCTAGAAGTGGGATTACTGGGTCAAATGGGAGTTCCATTTTTTATTTTTTTTAGGAAACTCCGAACTGTTTTTTACAGTGGCTGCACCATTCAGCACATGTACTGGGGTTCCGTTTTCTCCAGTTTTTCTTTCCTTTGTTGATATAATGATGGTAGCCATTCTTGCAGGTGTGAGGTGTAACTCATTGTCATTTTAATTTGCATCTCTCTGATGATCAGTGACTTTGAGCATTTTTGTCATGTCTTTTGGCTAAGCTAATAAAGAAGTGTCTATTTAGGTCCTTTGCCCATTTTTAAATTGGATTGTTTGTTTTTATTTTATTAAGTTGTGTGAGTTCTTTATATATGTTGGAAAGTAACTTCTTATCTGATGTATCATTGACAAATATGCTCTCCCATACAATGGGCTTTATTTTCATTTTTTTTATGATTTCTTTTGCTGTGCAGAAGCTTTTTATTTTGATGTAGTCCCATTTGTTTATTTTTTCTTTTGTATTCTTTGCTTTAAGAGATGTATCAGCACACATATTGCTACAAAAAATATCTGAGATTTTTCTGCCTATAGTTTCTTCTAGGATTTTTACAGTTTGAAATCAAGCGCTGGTTCTTTGAAAAGATAAACAAGATATAAACTCACCAAGATACAAAGAGAGAGGACCCAAATAAATAAAGTCAGAAATGAAAGAGGTTATATAACAACTAACACCACAGAAATACAAAGGGTTGTAACAAAATGTTATATCAACTATATGTCAAAAAATTGGACAACCTCAGAAAAATGGAAAAATTCCTAGAAAAAAATACAACCTTCCAAAACTCAATCAGGAAGAATCAGAAAACCTGAGTAGGCCAATAACTACTGATGAAATTGAAGCAATAATAATAATTAAAAAAAAAAAACTTCCCAGCAAAAAAAAACCTTGGTCCAAACCGTTTCACAGGGGAACTTTATCAAATATTCAAAGAAAAACTAACACCTATCCTCCTCAAACTATTCCAAAAAATTCAAGAGGAAGGAGCACTTCCAAACTCTTTCTATGAGGCCAGCATTTCCCTAACTCCAAAACCAGATAAAGACATGACAAAAAAAGGGAATTTACAGACCAATATTCCAGATGAACATAGATGCGAAAATCTTCAACAAAATATTAGCAACTGGATCCAGCAATACATTAAAAAGATCATACACCATTATTAAGTGGCATTTATCCCAGGATTGCAAGGCTGATGCAAAATCATGTTGTTATGAATAGATTTTTAAAAAGCAGTCAACAAAATCCAGCACCCATTTTTTGATAAAAACTCTCAGCAAAATGGGAATAGGAAGAATATATCTCAACATAAAAAGGCAATATGTATCAAACTTATAGCCAACATCATATTGAATGTGCAAAAACTAAAAGTGTTTCTCTTAACAATAAGAACAATACAGGGTTATCTCTTTTCAACACTCTTATTCATTATAGTACTGGAAGTGCTAGCCACAGCTTTCAGACAAGAAGATGAAAAGCATCCAAATTGAAAAGAAGGAAGTGAAACTATTATTATTTGCAGATGACACAGTATTGTACATAAAAAAAACTTAAATATTTCACCAAAAACTACTAATTTCATAAATTAATTCAGCAAAGTAGCAGAATATAAAACTAACACCCAGAAATTGATGGCATTTTTATACACTAATAATGAACTCTCAGAAAGAGAAACTAAAAAAACAATACCATTGACCATTTCAACAACAGTAACAACAATAAAAAAGATACCTAGGAATAAACTTAACTAAGGAGATAAAAGAAAATTACAGGACATTGAAAAAAGAAATAAGGAAGCTACAAATAAATGTGTTTGTAGTATTTATGGACCTATAGAATTAACATAATTAAAATGTCCATTCTACTCAAAGCAATTTATTGATGCAACACAATACCTATTAAAATACCAATGGCATATATCACAGATCTAGAACAAATACTGCAAAAATTTACACAGAACCAAAAGAGACCCCAAATAGCCAAAGCAAACTCGAGAAAGAAAAATAAAGTAGGACAGATTATAATACAGATATAAAATTATATTACAAAGTCATTGTAATCAAAACAACCTGGTACTGTCACAAGGACAGGCATATAGATCAATAGAACAGAGACCCCAGAAATCAACCCAAGCCATTATGCTCAATTAACATTTGACAAATGAGACAAGAGCACACGATGGAGTAAGACGGTCTCTTCAATAAATAGTGTCGGAAAAATTGGACAGTACATACAAAAAAATGAAACTAGATCACCAACTTACACCACACACAAGAATAAACTCAAAATGGATAAAAGATTTCAATGTAAATCATGAAAAGCCATTGATCTTAATAATAAAAGCCAAAACATTTATTGTTAATTTACTATGTGATATTTACATGAATTCCTGTTTTGATTTTTGAGCTCAGAAAAATGCATTATCTTATATTCACCATTTTGTAAATGAGAATATATAACAAAATAATAAATGACTTGTCTGTAAACAGAAACTAGTAAAATGAGAAGCTGGAATAATACACACAGCTTGATTAGAGATTTTGTTTATTTTTAACTATTATTTTATTCTTCCTTTTTACTTCGCTGGGATTTGAAATGTTATTATATACTTTACTTCACATTGAATTTGTTAATACTTTCCTTAGTAAAAATGTATTAGAATTAGAAACCAAGATGGTGGCATAGGTAAAAACCTAAACTGCTGCCTCGCAAAACAATATTAAAAGTACAACTAAAAGAAAAAATGGACACCATCCAGAACCACAGGAAAGCTGGATGAGTGAAAATTCTACAACTATAAGGAAAGAGGAAAGCACATTGAGACTCAGAGGAGCTGCAAAAGGCTGAGGTACATAGATGCGCATAGAGAAGACAGGTGGCTGAGTGTACGAGCAGCTGAGTGTGTGTCTGGCTTTCTAAAGTGGGAGGGAGATGGAAATTCCCAATTGCACTGAACTCCAGTTCTGGGAAAGACTCTGAGAAACCAGACTCATTTGGAGAGAAACTGGACTGTCAGGAAAAGAGAAAGCACACTGAGACTCAGGGGACCTGCAGAAGGCAGAGGTCCAGAGGCTTGCATGCACAGAGAGAATTGAATGCTCAGTGCACAGGCATCTGAGTGAGTGACTCATTTTCAACAGTATAAGAAAGATGGAAGCTCCCAACTGCATTGGATCCCAGTTCCGGGCAAATTTCTGGGAACCCAACCTCATTCAGGGAGAAACTGGATTGTCTGGCAGTGGGTGAAACTCAAGGTGGCTTTCTCTCAGAGAAGCTTACAGTGATTTCCAAGGCACACTGAGACCCAGGGGCCTCATAGGGCAGGGTTGACAGGAAGCCAACACTGTCTGCTCCACCCTAAGACTCTACCCCATCCAAGCTAAGCACAGAGGATTTTGCAATTTTGCAAGTCTTATGTGATAAGTGTGTCTCCAGCACAGAAATTCTCATAAACACAGCTGATCCTTACAGCCAATTGGCCTGGAGGTCAATTCCTCCCAGTGATACCAACAAAAATCAAGAATTAGCTATAGTCGAAACCGATATGGCTCAGTGGATAGAGTGCCGGCCTGCAGATAGAAAGGTCCCAGGTTCCATTCCGGTCAAGGGCATGTATCTTGGTTGCGGGCACATCCCCAGTAGGGGGCGTGCAGGAGGTGGCTAATCGATGTCTCTCTCTCATTGATGTTTCTAACTCTGTATCCCTCTCCCTTCCTCTCTGTAAAAATTCAATAAAATAAAATAAAAAAACAATTAACTATAACAAGGTAGTGCACACAGTCCACAAAGGGGTGCACCAAGAGTGTCCACCTCAAGTAACTGGGAAGGCTGAGCAACTGGACCTTATAGGATACCTACCACACAAAGCTACTTTACCAAATTGGGAAGCAGTGAAAATGTGTAAACAAAGAAACAGATCACAAATGAAAGAAATGGAGGAAAGCAAACAACTGAATATAGAGTTCAAAACTAGTTATAAGGTTTTTCAAGAATTTCCTAGAAAAAGTTGATAAATTGAGCGAGATCTTTGAGTATATGAAAAGAGACCAACTGAAAATTAAACATACACTGACTAAAATAAAAAAATATTATACAGATACCTAACAGTGGACTAGAGGAACACAAAATCAAGTCAAATATTTGAAATGCAAAGAAGGAAAAAACATTCAACCAGAAAAGCAAAAAGAAAAAAGAATCCAAAAAGTTGAAGATAGTGTAAGGAGCCTCTGGAACAACTTCAAGCGTACCAACATCAGAATTATGGGGGTGCCAGAAGAAAAAAGAGAGCAAGATATTGAAAACCTATTTGAAGAAATAATGACCAAAAACTTTCCCAAATATAGAATTACAAGTCCAGGAAGTACACAGAACCTCAAACAAAAGGAACCCAAAGGGAACCATACCAAAACATACCATAATTAAAATACCAAGAGCAAAAGACAAAGAAAGAATATTAAAAGCAGCAAGAGAAAAATAGTTACCTACAAGGGAGCACCCATCCAACTGTCAGTTGATTTTCAACAGAAACTTGCAGGCCAGAAGGGGCGTGGCAGGAAATATTCAAAGTGATGAAGAGCAAGAGCATACAACCAAGATTACTTTACCCAGCAAAGCTATCATTCAGAATTGAAAGTCAGATAATGAGCTTCACAGACAAGAAAAAGCTAAAGAAGTTCATCACTACCAACCAGTATTTTATCAAATGCTGAAAGGTATTCTTTAAGAAGAGGAAGAAGAAGAAAAAGATAAAAATTATGAACAACAAATACATATCTATCAACAAGTGAATCTAAAAATCAAGTGAATTAAAAATCTGATGTACAGAATAAAATGGTGAACATAATAGAATCGGGGGCATAGAAAGGAAGTGGACTGACAATTCTCTGGGGTAAAGAGGTACGGAGTTGTGAGAAGAGACTGGACAAAAATCATACACCTATGGATGAGGACAGTCGTGGGGAGGTAAGGGCAGATTCAGTGGTGGGAGCCGGGTGGCGGGATGCTATGGGGGGAAAAAAGAGGAACAGCTATAATAATCTGAACAATAAAGATTTATTAAGTTAACAAAACAAAACAAAACATAAAAAATACTAGCAAACATATGGTCCCAAATATGTCTTAAGTCAGAAAATATCTTTATTGAATGTGAAGACACATCCATTTTTAATAGATTTCAAATATGTTATTGTTTTCTTAAGAAGACTCAGATATGTTTCCTTTTACAAGCTAGTGTTTCTTATTAAATTCAAATGGTAATAGAAGGTAGGCCCATTCTGTTGCCACCATCTGATATTATAGAAACTGAAACACAAGGGCTTTAGTTTATTTTGGTAACTGGTTAAAACTTAATAATTTAGAAAGGGATTTTCATTAAAAACTTACTAATGTTGTATGAGTAGACAGTATGGAAACATCTAAATAAAAAATTCTATAACTACTTAATTATAATTCTTTCTAACAAAAATTACCTTTTATATCTGGAATCATTAGAAAAGGAAAATGTAATGTTGGTTTTCAAGAGGCCTCAAGCAAAAGCCACTGAAGTAGGGAGAGGCTCGCTGAAGTTGAGATCTGAGTTCTTTTACCCCACACCAAAAAGATTCACATTAATTGAGTTAATAAGCATTTACTAACTTTTTTCAGAATGTCATATGTTACTCACCTTTTTCAACATTAAATAAATAATAATTTGCTAATTTTGAATGTTTCATGATATATGGTCCATATTTTATTTCAATATCATTGTTTTTATACATTCTTTCCATCGGAGCACTTTGAGAATCAAAATGACTGAGTTAAAATATAATTTAAAATTTGCTATTGTTACAACTGCTAAAGAGTCATTAACTGATTGAGAGATGGAATTATGAGTGTGCTCACATGCTAAACAATAACTATACATGCTCACAGTATAAGCATTCAAGGCTTCTGAGAGAATTGTCTTCGAAAGTGAAATCTTTAAAATAGTTAATTTATTTATGTATTGGAAACGGAATGGAATCTGACTTATCAAAATTTTCAATGGTGTGAATTTGGTGGAATAACTCTGAAGTTCACTGGTTGAATAATAATGATCCAGGTAGTCTACACAAATGAGGAAGCTGAGGCTCACCAAGGTTAAATACATTTTCAAAGAAAAAATCAACCTGCAAAGCTAAACCATAAGTACTTTATTTATAATAGTATTCATAGCATGTAAAAACAATATTAATTTAAAAACTACAGAAGTAATTTGCCCAGACTTGTCAAAACATAGGAATACAAGAAAGCATTGGTTAGAGACTTTAGTGAAATGTCTGAATTCATTAAACCTGCTAGTCCGAAAAGTACACTCCACACAATTGCTCTGCCCTTTCTTCAAGTAACTGTGTTTTACATTAAAGTATTTCTTTATAATTACTGCCTTCTTGGATTCTTCCTTAGTGTCTGCTTCCTAAACTAATCTAGCAATTTAGATCTGCACAAGAAATAAATGAATACCTCATATATTGCTATGAGTTGAATAAAATACGAATGTCTAAATTCATGATTGTTCTAAAAAAAAAGGGAGGTTTGGACTTTATTTTATTCTCACATGTGAGATGTGGGTTTGTGAAACAGTCTGTGCCTCTATCTGTGGGAAGAGCCTGGGGAAGCTAGGGAGAGAATCTGAAGTTTTAAGGTATGACACCTGCCTTGTGCCATCCAAAAGTTCTATAGACTTGAAGCTTGTAGGCAGGTACTCACTGTCATACATAGGGAGTAAGTAAGGGTCAAGGCATTAGGAATGTGAGTCAGGTAACCAAAGACCCATCTCTTAAAAATCCTGAAAATCAGAAACAGCAATGCAAG
>PVJN01033054.1:11240-23802 GCA_004026805.1 Lasiurus borealis | reverse complement strand
GAGGGAGGAAGGAAGGAAAGAACGAAGGAAGGAAGGGAGAAAGGAAAGGAAGGAAGGAAGGAAGGAAGGAAGGAAGGAAGGAAGGAAGGAAGGAAGGAAAGAAAGAAAGAAAGAAAGAAAGAAAGAAAGAAAGAAAGAAAGAAAGAAAGAAAACAGCAGAGGCTGAGGAGGTGCCGGCGGAGGGAGGGAGGGCCCAGCCTGTGGGGGAGGCAGCACCGAGGCCCTCAGGGTGGGGGCGCCCCGGGCTCTGGGGTGACCTCGCCTCTCCCTCCGCAGGGGGACGAGGAGGGGGACGAGGAGGAGGGGCCCGGGAACCCGCCCGCGGCCGGCGACGCAGGAGCCGCAGGAGCGCCCGGCACCGCACAGAAGCGGAAGGCGGGGCCGCCGGGAGCCCCAGGGAAGAGGTTCTGTGACGGCAGCTAGGGCCCGGTCCTGGTCCGGTCCCGGTCCGGCCCGCCCGCCCACCTGTCTCCCGGGGCCTCTGCGAAGGGGGCCCCACGGTCGTGTCTGCACCCGTAAGACAGACCCTGCACATGTACACGTCCCGCCCACACAGACCCCGAGTGGCGTTGTTGTCTGTGTCACGGGAAACCTTTTAAACCTGGAAAATAAATCATTGTTTTCACGTCGAGTGTGTGTGTGTGTGTATCCGGGACGTGTGTCAGGGAGCAAACTGGCCTGAGGACGCCACAATAGCGCCCTTTGTTTTGCCAACTCACCCTCACCCCCATCCCGGGACCCAGGTGGCCGGCCTCACCCACACCCCGGGACCCAGGCGGCCGGCATGCATGGACAGCAGCAGTGACCGGCAGCCCCACAGCCTTCGGGGTCCTGGGCTCGGAAGCCTCACCCGCATGTGGGAGTGTGGTCACGGGCGCTTCTGTCCATCTGGGAAGCTGTCACTTCTTGGTGGACACATGGCCGGCCAGAAGTACAGCGGTACCTCGAGATACGAGTGCCCTAACATACGAGATTTTTGAGATACGAGCCGTCGAGCGAGCGATTTTTGCTTTGAAATACGAGCAACCATTGAGATGGGAGTCATCATGTGGATCGGCCGGCCGCACACGACCCACCCGTTCACCGCGACGCGAGCGTCTCCTAGTTTCCCACGCCTCAAGGTGACGGAACGCATTAAACTCGTATCTCGAGGTACTACTGCACGTGGCGAGACTGTCCGTTCCACATGTGTTTGCTGAACACCTGCTCGGGGCCACGTTTTAAGTGAGTGTTTTAGGAGGAGGCCCGGGCCGGTGTGGCTCAGTGGATCGAGCGCCGGCCTGTGGACCGAAGGGTCCCGGGGGTCGATTCCCATCAAGGGCACAGGTCCCAACCCCTGTTGTGGGCTCGATCCCATCAGGGGCGTGCAGGGAGGCAGCCAATCTGCATGACACTGACGGTGCCATCGATGTTCCTCCCTCGCCTGTGCTCTCTGAAATCCATCAAAACATAATAAAATTAATAAAACAGGACCCTGTGCTCTATAATAACAGAGAGATGACGTACTACCGTTTAACCAACCCCCTAGAGACACATCACAAACAACTTCCTGAGAACGCTCCCGATATTTTTTTAAAAAGAACACAACGGGGAAATCAGACACGGGTTGGTGAGACAATCGTACAGTTGTTGGGGTTTTCGCCGCCCCTGTCTGCCCCTCGTCCCATTTCCAGGCGAGTCCTGCTCACCACAGCCGGGTGCCAAAGCGCACCCCCTCCCGGGATCGGGGAGCCCACCTGGACCCCTCGTCCCCATGGCTCCGTCGGGTGACAGATGGAATAGAGCAGTGGTTCTCAACCTTCCTGAGGCCGCGACCCTTTAAGACAGCTCCTCATGGGGTGGTGACCCCCACCCATAAAATGATTTCCGTGGCTACTTCATCGCTGTCATCTTGCTGCTGTGATGAACTGTCATGCAAATATCTGATAGGCAGGATGTATTTTCATTGTTACAAATTGAACATAATTAAAGCATAGTGATCAATCACAAAAACAATATGTAATTATATATTGTGAAATATTTATTTCTAATAAGAAATAAATGAAATATTGTCTTGAATCATGGTGTCGCATGGGCAACAGTCTTCCTAGGACAACAGTAAACGACATGGCTGTCCTTGGCTACACCGAGGAGCGGTGTGTGGGTTCCTAAGACCATGGAAATAGGTGTTTTCCGCTGGTCTTAGGCGACCCCTGTGAAAGGGTCGTTCGACC
Organism: Lasiurus borealis; assembly: GCA_004026805.1. NCBI lineage: Eukaryota > Metazoa > Chordata > Mammalia > Chiroptera > Vespertilionidae > Lasiurus > Lasiurus borealis. Next base: position 21,589 of record PVJN01033054.1, on the reverse strand, counting down.
CCCAAAGGGGCCGCGACCCACAGGTTGAGAACCGCTGGAATAGAGGAAACAGGGACAGCCTCACTGTGTGCTGGGTCCCCGGGATGCGAGCTGATCTGCCCCACCCCCTATTTAAAGAGGACCGATGCCCATTCCCCGTGACGGATCCTGTAAACACTGCACATTCTGAACTCCCTCCCCTGCGCCCCCTCCCCTCCTCCGGGCCGGTCGCTCCCCAAAAGCATCACCACCAGATCAGACGTTACCACCCACGGCGGGGGCAGCTAGAGCTGAGGCGGGCGGGAGGCGGGCAGCGGATGGACAGGCTATTTATCCTCTGGCCACTGCGGGAATTCAACGCGTACAAATAAAGCTTTTCCAGCCGGCAGGGGCGACGTGTTTTTCCATCCACCTGTCCCCCCCGCCCCGTCACAGCACCACCCCCCCCTGCTGCCCAGGTTGGAGGAGGCCAGGGCGGGAGGAGAGGGGGCTGTGGTTTCAGAACCTGCTCTCCAGGCGGGCTGGTTGTGGCTCGGGGTTCCCTCCTGGGGCTGCCAGGAGCCGGGGAGGCCGGGGTGATGGGCACGGAGCCGCTCTGCCCAGAACCAACACCCTCCCTCCCCTCGGCCCTCATGTTTCAGGAAGTCGGCTCTGGCTCCTGCCATGCCAGCCCCCCACCCACCCAGAGCTCCCTCAACTCCCTCCAACTCTCAGTGTCTGTCAGGGGTGACAGAGGGGGCGGGGCCTTCCTTCCAGACCGGAATCCTGGACCAGAACCTCTCAACTCCACCTCAACCGGTGGCTGAACCCCGACCTATGAACCAGGAGGTCACAGCAGGATTCCCTGGCAAGGGCACGTGCCCGGGCTGTGGGCTCCATCCCCAGGAGGGGGCGTACAATTTTTAAAAAAATATATATTATTGATTTTTCACAGAGAGGAAGGGAGAGGGAGAGAGAGTCAGAAACATCGATGAGAGAGAGACATCGATCAGCCGCCTCCTGCACGCCCCCCACTGGGGATGTGCCTGCCACTAAAGTCCATGCCCTTGACCGGAATCGAACCTGGGACCCCTTCAGTCTGCAGACCGAGGCTCTATCCACTGAGCCAAACCGGTCTCGGCTAAAAATATATTTTATTGATTTTTTACAGAAAGGAAAGGAGAGGGATAGAGAGCCAGAAACATCAATGAGAGAGAGACATCCATCAGCCGCCTCCTGCACGCCCCCCACTGGGGACGTGCCTGCCACCCAGGTCCCTGCCCTGGACCTGAATCGAACCTGGGACCCCTTCAGTCTGCAGGTCGAGGCTCTATCCACTGAGCCACACCGGTTTCGGCGGGAAACAGAACCTTGAAGGAGGTGGTATTTAGGTATGTTAATGTCGTAATTATTTCCCCCCCATCTCCCCGAAAAAAACGAATCGAACACCTCCTGTATGGGAGACCCTGGGGAAAGGGCCGTGGACGTCGGAGTGACAGACAGGCCCGGCTGGCAGGCTGGCCTTCCCTGCCCCGCCCACACTCACAACGGCCCTGCCCGGACACAGAGTTCAGCCCCTCTGAGGCCAGCAGACCAGGACGGGACCTGCCCCCAGAGTGGCCGGCCTCCGCTGACCGCATGCCCGTCTGCGGTTTGGCCTCGTGTGGACAACGGAGGAGCAAGCTGACCGGCCGGCCGGCTGGCGGCGATGGGGGTGGCAGCCAGTCCAGCCCAGAGGAGCACCCAGACGGGCCCAGGCTGGGGACCGGGAGGACCAGGGCGGCAAGGAGGGGCTGGAGGAACCTTAGATGCCAGGGTGCGGGCAGCGGGGGGGCGATGAGGGACGAGGGACCCAGCTCGCCTACCGTCCGCTCAGCAGCCGTTGTGCACACACCCAGGCAGAGCCAACGGGAGCAAGGGGGACGCGGAAAGCCGACTTCCTTAGAGCAGTGGCTCTCTGCGTGCCAGGGTCACTCACCCCGACTGCACCCCAGGACCCGGGTCGCCCGTGGGGAGCTGTGCCGGGGGTGGTCACAGGCCTCCCAGGCCTCGGCTCCAGACCCGGATGCTCCTCCTCCTCCTCCTGGAACACCTGACCGGAAGGCGCCTCCAGGGGCTGCAGGTGGGAAGGCACCGGCCTGGGCTTTTTTATTTTATTTTATTTTTATTGTTTTTTTACAGAGAAGAAGGGAGAGAGACAGAAAGTCAGAAACATCGATGAGAGAGAGAGACATCCATCAGCCGCCTCCTGCACGCCCCACAGTGGAGATGTGCCCGCCACCAAGGTCCATGCCCCAGACCGGAATCGAACCCGGGACCTTTCAGTCCGCAGGCCGACGCTCTATCCACTGAGCCAAACCGGTCTCGGCTTTTTTTTTTTAAATATGTTTTATTGATTTTTTAAAATTAAATCTTTATTATTCAGATTATTACATCTATTTCTCTTTTTTTCCCCTCCATAGCTCCCTCCCCTCCACCCAGCTCCCACCCTTCCTTCTGCCCTTACCTCCCTCCTGGCACCCAGCTCGCCTACCATCCGCTCAGCAGCCATTGTGCACACACCCATAGGTATATGATTTTTTTGTCCATATGACATCATCTATAGGTATATGATTTTTTTGGTCCAGTCTCTCCCTGTACAACCCCTCATCCCTTTCCCCCTGAGAATGATCAGTCCACTCCCTTTCTGTGCTCCTGATTCTGTTCTATTCCCCAGTTTATTCTGTTGATCAGATGTTTAATTCCCTAAAAATTTTTAGATTCACTTGTTGATAGATACGTTTTTGTTGCGGGCTTTTAAAGGTCACAGCTGCCACCCGGGCACGGCCAGGTGCCGGAGACGGACGGACAGACAGACAGACACACGCAGGGACACCCAGGGCACTTCGCTGGTTTTATTTTGTACAGAAGAGCCCGGATATTTACATCTTGACCGATCTCGCACTTCACGCCGTGGCTGGGCGGTTGGGGGGGCGGGGCTGGAACCAGGAGTGAGTGACAGGGGGGTGCCAAGGGGAAGGTGTGGCCACCCCAGAGCAGAGGTAGTTTAGAGGTGAGCCGGGAGGGATGGAGGGGACCCCGGGCAGGTGTCACTCATGCTCCTCAGCCCCGCCTCCAGGCCTTAACTAGGTGTCCCGGTGAATAAGGCGGATTTTTTTTTCCAATAGGTGGAGTCACACGTGTGTTGACACGTATGCGGTTTGCTATGTGTGCTGTTCGGTGGCGTTGCTCCTTCAGGTGACCCCGTGTTCCCATCGACGGCACACGCCCTGTCTGAGCAGCCCCTCAGAATGTACCAAGAGCCGAGACCGGTGTGGCTCAGTGGATAGAGCGTCGGCCTACTGACCGAAAGGTCCCCGGTTCGATTCCAGTCAAGGGCAGGGACCTGGGTGGCGGGCACATCCCCAGTGGGGGGCGTGCAGGAGGCGGCTGATCGATGTCTCTCTCTCACACCGATGTTTCTCACTCTCTATCTCTCTCCCTTCCTCTCTGTGAAAAAAAAATCAATAAAATATATTTAAAATGTTTTTTTTTTAAAGTTCTATTGGGACAGTATCCACCAAATGACCTGAAAGAAGGGAGAAATGTGTAGCTAGCGATGGACCTTCCTTTAAACAAAGCGCTTTGGACGTTTCTCTTGAAATTATCATGTTTTCGCCGAAACCGGTGTGGCTCAGTTGGATAGAGCGTCGGCCTGCGGACTGAGGGGTCCCGGGTTCGATTCCGACCGGGGGCATGTATCTCAGTTGCGGGCACATCCCCAGTGGGGGGCGCGTGCAGGAGGCGGCTGATCGATGTCTCTCTCTCTCATCGATGTTTCTGGGTCTCTCTCCCTTCCTCTCTTGAAATTATCGTGTTTTCTTTGATGACAAGATCCGCCTTACGAACGGGTAAAGGGTCGATCCGCATCATTAACCGGCAGAGGGTCCATCCAGCATCACTAACCGGAGCACCCAGCAGACCTGTCTTCCTTGCTGGGAAAAAGGTGATCCAGGAGCTGCAGGCTCCGTCCGTCCACAGTCTTGCAATCGGCCCCAAATCCAGGCGCCTTGGGTCAGGACCCTCACAAACAGGCGTCCCTGGGTGTCACCATCCCATTGGGTCCCCCCGAGTGGGGCAGAGACCAGCCCCCCCCGGCCCAGGGTAGAGAGAGAGAGAGACAGGTGCTGAGTCCTCGTAGACGCGGTCCGGCGTGCCCCCAAAACCCACCAGGCAGAGGAAACCCCGTGTCCGACCCCATGGTCACCGGCGAGACGCCATCGCCATCGCCGTCGGCAGCAGAGCCCGCCCTGACCGAGGCGGACGGCGGCCCTCTGAGCAAGGGCGCCACGCCCAGCGTCTCCCCACCCGTGTCCGCCCGGCCCACACGTCCAGGTTCCAGAGAGACACCGAACACGGGTTGGGTCCCACCCGTGAGCCCCAGGGCGGGGGAAAAAGCGGGGAGACACGAGGGAGGATGCCCAGCTGCCTCCGTGGCCCCTTGCAGACAGACCTTCCTCCTCCATCAGGACCCAGACAGACCCCAGGCCGGGCCGGCTCAGCACCCCGACTTCCAGATCTCTGCTCCACCACCACCTCCTTTAAGGGGACCAGGAAGCAGCCAGTGACGGCCACAGGAGACCCAGGGGGGGGGGGGAGAGGAGAGCCAGGGCCTGGGCCACACCCTTTCTCAGACCCCGGGCTGGCTGAGCACCCCAACTTCCAGATCTCTGCTCCACCACCGCCGCCACCTCCTCCAAGGGGCCCGGGCCACAGGAGACCAGGGCGGGGGTGCCCAGGGCCTGGGCCACGCCCTCCCTCGGACCCCACGCTCAGTCCATTTCACAAACAGCCAGCGTTCGTTCACAGAGGGGACGTGTAGGAGGAGGAGGAGGGAGAGGAGGAGGAGGCGGCAAAGACCAGGGCGGGCGGGTCCCTTAGACGGGGGAGGCCCAGGCTGAGCCCCAGGCCTGGGTGCCCCGTCCGGCCCCCACCCCCTCGGCCTTCAGCAGCGGCCACTCTCCGTCCACACGGGGTGATGGCTGCCTCTCCAAGCGGCTTCCCTCGGGCCTGGGGCTCTCAGACGGGCAGCGGACGAGGGTGCAGCTCTCCGTCCCCGCGGGCCGTCCGGCCTCGGAAGCTTCCGGCGCCGGGTCCGCCTCCGAGAAGGCCACCAGGGCCTGCGTGGAGTCGCAGGCGGCCTTCTCGAGGTGCCCGCCACCGCCGGCCGAGGTGGCGGTGGCAGCGGCAGAGGCCAGGGCTCCCGGGACGGCGATGATGGCGGCCGTGCTAGCCACGACGCTCCCCTGCCCGCGGGGCCAGAGGTGCCCCGGGTCCCGGTTCTGGCGTCGGTGGCGGGCGGACCCACCGGGGCCCAGGAGCAGGTAGAGCAGCGGGTTGAGGCAGGCGGGCAGCGGCAGCACCAGCAGCAGCACGGACTGCGCGGCCTCGGGCGTGAGGGGCGGCAGGCCCAGCCCCGAGGCCACGCTCAGGAAGGCCACGGGGCAGTGCAGCAGCCCGTCCGCCAGGAGGAGCCGGGCCACGTGGCGGCCCAGGGCCTCGGCCTCCGGCTCGCCCCTCGGAGGAGGAAGAGAAAGAGGAGGCGCGAGCGGCAGGGAGCAGTACAGGCGGACGTAGGCGCCCGCCGCCGCCGCCACCAGAAAGCACAGGGAGTTGAGCAGCACCAGGGCCACGGCAAAGCCCAGGGCGGCCGGCCGGCCCCCCTCGGCGGGCGCGTAGGGCAGGCAGAGCGGCGAGGCGCCGTACTCGCCCACCGAGGCCAGGGGCAGGGCGGCGGTCAGCCCGGCCAGCGCCAGGCAGCCCAGCACCCCTGCCCGCCCGCTGCCTCCACCACCAATACCACCGCCAATGCCCCAGACGGGCGCCTTCCCCGGGGCTGGGGGCACGCGGACGCCACTCTGCAGGGCGGCCAGGGTCAGCAGCAGCACGGCCGCCTCGGACCCGAGCACGGCCAGGAAACCCGTGGCCCGGCAGCCCGGCCCCAGCTCCCAGCGGGCCCCGTAGGCGGCGAACCGGCCGAAGGTCAGGGCGTCCACGGCGGCCAGCAGGCCCCAGGCCAGGCCGGTCAGGGCGTTGGCGCCGGCCAGGGCGCCCACCGCCAGCTGGGCCGGGGGCAGAGGGCCCGGACGGCCCCCGCCGCCTCCTCCGCCCGCAAAGACGGCCAGCAGCACCAGCCCGTTGCAGAGCAGGGAGAGCAGCGCGATGGCCCACACGGCCAGCCGCACGCCCCAGCTCTCCAAGAGGTGCTCGCAAGGCTTGAAGGGGCCTGTGGAGAGGAGAGAGGGGGGCGGGAGGCCATCAGCACCAGGCTGGGGTGTCCCTGGACTTGGGAGGGACAGGGGGAGGGGCCTGGGGAGGGATGGGGCCGGGCAGGCTGATTGGCCTGGAGAGAAACCCCAGGGGAGCAAGCTGGAGGTTGCACACCGAATAGAAGCACGCTGAAACCTGTTTGGCTCCATGGATAGAGCGTCGGCCTGTGGACTGAAAGGTCCCAGGTTCTATTCTGGTCAAGGGCAGGGACCTTGGTGGCGGGCACATCCCCAGTGGGAGGCGTGCAGGAGGCGGCTGATGGATGTCTCTCTCTCATGGATGTTTCTAACTCTCTGTCCCTCTCCCTTCCTCTCTGTAAAAAAAAAAAAAATAATAGAAGCACATACTAAGGAGGCCAGGGGTTGAGCGTTGACCTAGGAACCAGGAGGTCACGGCTCCATCCCTGTTGGGGGGCACAGGCCCGGGTTGGGGGCTCCATCCCCCCCCCCAGTGGGGGAGGCATCAAGCAAGAGGCAGCTGATCCATGGCTCGCTCTCATTCATGTTTCTCTCTCTCTCCCTCTCCCTCCCTCTCAGAAATAAATTTTTTAAAAAATATATATTTTATTGATTTTTTACAGAGAGGAAGAGAGAGAGATAGAAAGTCAGAAACATGGATGAGAGAGAGACATCGATCAGCTGCCTCCTGCACGCCCCACAGTGGAGATGTGCCCGCAAGCAAGGTCCATGCCCCCGACCGGAATCGAACCTGGGACCTTTCAGTCCGCAGGCCGACGCTCTACCCACTGAGCCAAACCGGTCTCAGTGAAATAAACATTTTTTAATTATTTTAGCCGAAACCGGTTTGGCTCAGTGGATAGAGCGTCAGCCTGCGGACTGAAAGGTCCCAGGTTCGATGCCGGTAAAGGGCATGTATGGACCTTGGTGGCGGGCACATCCCCAGTGGGGGGCGTGCAGGAGGCGGCTGATGGATGTTTCTCTCTCATCGATGTTTCTGGCTCTCTCTCCCTCTCCCTTCTTCTCTGTGGAAAACCAATAAAATATATTTTTAAAATTATTTTAAAATTTCGCCTGCGGCCGAAACCGGTGTGGCTCAGTGGATAGAGCGTCGGCCTTCGGACTGAAGGGTCCCGGGTTCGATGCCGGTCAAGGGCATGGACCTGGGTGGCGGGCACATCCCCCGTGGGGGGCGTGCAGGAGGCGGCTGATGGATGCTTCTCTCTCATCGGTGTTTCTAGCTCTCTCTCCCTCTCCCTTCTTCTCTGTGGAAAACCAATAAAATATATTTTTTAAATTATTTTAAAATTTCGCCTGCGGTCGAAACCGGTGTGGCTCAGTGGATAGAGCGTCGGCCTGCGGACTGAAGGGTCCCAGGTTCGATGCCGGTCAAGGGCATGGACCTGGGTGGCGGGCACATCCCCAGTGTGGAGCGTGCAGGAGGCGGCTGATCGATGTCTCTCTGTCATCGATGTTTCTCTCTCCCTCTCCCTTCCTCTCTGTAAAAAAAAATCAATAAAATATATTTTTAAAAAAATTTTTTTTGCCATTTTGGAGGCGACATTTCAGTCCAGGTTCCCTAAAACACCGTGTGTGTGTGCCTGCTTTCTCCTTGGTGTGGGCACACCTGCCCAGGCGGCCACCAGAGGGCGCCCTGCCGTCACGCAGCGCTGAGGGCAGGTGTGGGCAGCGGTGGGCAGGAGAGAGTTCATCCTTGCAGGGGGGCGGGAGGGGCAGGGAGGGGAAGGTCCCGAGCCGCAGAGGGATGGGCATGTGGAGCCTCTAACTGGCTGGTTTGTAAAGGTTTCTCTGACTCCCCCCATACACACCCCCACCCCCAGCTTCTTCCCCCCAGAATCACCCCAAGAGGCGGCCACAGACACGCCACCCTGCTGACCCTGTGTCCCCTCCTTCTCTTCTCTCCCCGCCTCGGTGCCGCCCTCACCTGGAACTGGGCTGCACTGCACACGGGGGTGTGGCCTCGTGTCCTCCGACTCGTCCAGGTCCAGATCATCTGGGGGGCGGGGGGAGAGAGACACCGGACAGTGGCTGGGGGCTGCCAACCCTGGGTGCCAACCCTGGGTGGGACCAGGGACCCGGGTGTGGGCTATCTGGGTGGTTGGCTCTTGACAGGGACCTGCTCTTTTTTTAAATTGTTTTAATATATTTTATTGATTTCTTACAGAGAGGAAGGGAGAGGAATAGAGAGTTAGAAACATCGATGAGAGAGACATCGATCAGCTGCCTCCTGCACGCCCCCCACTGGGGATGTGCCCGCCACCCAGGTACATGCCCTTGACCAGAATCGAATCTGGGACCCTTCAGTCCGCAGGCCGATGCTCGATCCACTGAGCCAAACCAGTCTCGGCTCTTTTTTTTTTTATTTTTTAATATATTTTATTGATCTTTTACAGAGAGGAAGGGAGAGGAATAGAGGGTTAGAAACATCGATGAGAGAGAGAGAGAGACATCCATCAGCCGCCTCCTGCACGCCCCCCACTGGGGACGTGCCCACCACCCAGGTCCATGCCCTTGACCAGAATCGAACTCGGGACCTTTCAGTCCGCAGGCCGACGCTCTGTCCACTGAGCCACACTTGCCAGGGCAGGACTAGCTCATCTTAAACCATCCTCCCACTACTCAACCTGCTTGTTAGAGACAATAGGACTAGGGAGGTAAATACATTGTGAAATAAATCCTGTAACTGCCGAAACCCGTGTGGCTCAGTGGATAGAGCGTCGGCCTGTGGACTGAAGGGTCCCAGGTTCGATTCCGGTCAAGGGCATGGACCTGGGTGGCGGGCACATCCCCAGTGGGGGGCGTGCAGGAGGCGGCTGATCAAAGTCTCTCTCTCATGGATGTTTCTAACTCTCTGTCCCTCTCCCTTCCTCTCTGTAGGAAATTAATAAAAAATATTAAAAAAAAAAAAAGGAGCCGAAACCGGCATGGCTCAGTGGATAGAGCGTCGGCCTGCGGACTGAAAGGTCCCGGGTTTGATTCCAGTCAAGAGCATGGACCTGGGTGGTGAGCACATCCCCAGTGGGGGGCGTGCAGGAGGCGGCTGATGGATGTCTCTCTCTCATCGATGTTTCTGACTCTCTCTCCCTCTCCCTTCCTCTCTGTAAGAAATCAATAAAAAATATATTAAAAAAAAAAAAAGAAAGAAAGGAGGCAGGCTGGCCCTGGCCCACACTCCGTGGGTGGATGCTGGTTGCCGGGTGCCCGGGCCCTGCCTGGCACTGCCTTCTCTCTCCACCTCTCCGCCCGCCCGCCCCCACCCCCTCACGCTTTCCGGGATGGATGGAGCTCAGCCACACGCTGACACAAAAACACATGAATGAACTACCAGGGCCGAGGAAAGCCCGCAAACGGAGCCGCCCAGGTGTGGAGCAACCGCCTGGCAAACCCGGGAGGAAACGGAGGAGGAAAGGGAGGCTGGCTGAGCGGCAGCCCTGGCCAGGCCCCAGCTCCCGGTGTCTGCAGGCAGCCCACTCCCCGCTGCCCTGCGGTTCTCCCCCAGACGGAGGGGCCGGGCGGGAAGGTCTCCAGGAGGGAGGAGAGTTTCCGTCCCTCCTTCCGGCCCCCCCACCCCTAGGCGGTGCTCTGCGGCAGGCAGCCAGCCGTCCGGGGAGGCCGCGGCCACTGGGCCAGCAGCTGCTGGGCTGGGCTTCTCCTCCCAGGGAACGGCCCTCACCCTCCCGCCCTGGGGAGGGGCTGTGGCACCCAGTGGAGGTGATGGTGGGGGAGGGGAAGCTCCCGGAGACCCCCCAGTGGCCGGCCCCACACTGGCCTCCACCCCCTGGCCACTCCCTGGCCGCCCCTAACTCCATGCACTCACAGTGGCTCTCGGCCTGTCCGGCAAGTGCGTCCTCCTTCTCACCCCCCCGGGGAGAGGCTGTGGCACCCAGTGGAGGTGGTGGTGGGGGAGGGGGAGCTCCCAGAGACCCCCCAGTGGCCGGCCCCACACTGGCCTCCACCCCCTGGCCACCCCCTGGCCGCCCCTAACTCCATGCACTCACAGTGGCTCTCGGCCTGTCCAGCAAGTGTGTCCTCACCCTCACCCTCACGGGGAGGGGCTGTGGCACCCAGTGGAGGTGGTGGTGGGGGAGGGGGAGCTCCCAGAGA
>PVJN01033054.1:0-11140 GCA_004026805.1 Lasiurus borealis | reverse complement strand
GCCCCACACTGGCCTCCACCCCCTGGCCACCCCCTGGCCATTGGGCACTCACAGTGGCTCTCGGCCTGTTCAGCAAGTGTGTCCTCCTTCTCACCCCCCCGGGGAGGGGCTGTGGCACCCAGTGGAGGTGGTGGGGGGGGAGGGGGAGCTTCCAGAAACCCCCCAGCGGCCTGCCCCACACTGGCCTCCACCCCCTGGTCACCCCCTGGCCATTGGGCACTCACAGTGGCTCTCGGCCTGTTCAGCAAGTGTGTCCTCCCCCTCACCCTCCTGGGGAGGGGCTGTGGCACCCAATGGAGGTGGTAGTGGGGGAGGGGGAGCTCCCAGAGACCCCCCAACGGCCGGCCCCACACTGACCTCCACCCCCTGGTCACCCCCTGGCCATGGGGCACTCACAGTGGCTCTCGGCCTGTCCAGCAAGTGCGTCCTTCTTCTCACCACCCCTGGGGAGGGGCTGTGGCACCCAGTGGAGGTGGTGGGGGGGGAGGGGGAGCTCCCAGAGACCCCCAGTGGCCTGCCCCACACTGGCCTCCACCCCCAGGACACCCCCTGGTCACCCCTGCCCTTGCCATGCACTCACAGTGGCTCTCGGCCTGTCCGGCAAGTGTGTCCTCCTTCTCACCCCCCCGGGGAGGGGCTGTGGCACCCAGTGGAGGTGGGGGGGAGGGGAAGCTTCCAGAGACCCCCCAACGGCCTGCCCCACACTGGCCTCCACCCCCTGGCCACCCCCAGGGCCACCCTCCCGGGGAGGAGCTGTGGCACCCAGTGGAGGTGGTAGTGGTGGAGGGGAAGCTTCCAGAGACCCCCAATGGCCGGCCCCACACTGGCCTCCACCCCCTGGCCACCTCCTGGTCACCCCCTGGCCACTGCTGTGCACTCACAGTGGCTCTCGGCCTGTCCAGCAAGTGTGTCCTCACCCTCACCCTCCCGGGGAGGGGCTGTGGCACCCGGTGGAGGTGGTGGGGGAGGGGGAGCTCCCAGAGATCCCCCAATGGCCTGCCCCACACTGACCTCCACCCCCTGGCCACCCCCTGGCCACCCCTAACTCCATACACTCACAGTGGCTCTCGGCCTGTCCAGCAAGTGTGTCCTCCTTCTCACCCCCCCGGGGAGGGGCTGTGGCACCCAGTGGAGGTGGTGGTGGGGGAGGGGAAGCTTCCAGAGACCCCCAATGGCCGGCCCCACACTGGCCTCCACCCCCTGGCCACCCCCTGGCCACTCCCTGGCCATCGGGCACTCACAGTGGCTCTTGGCCTGTCCAGCAAGTGTGTCCTCCTTCTCACCCCCCCTGGAGAGGGGCTGTGGCACCCAGTGGAGGTGGTGGTGGGGGAGGGGAAGCTTCCAGAGACCCCCCAACGGCCGGCCCCACACTGACCTCCACCCCCTGGCCACCCCCTGGCCACCCCTAACTCCATACACTCACAGTGGCTCTCGGCCTGTCCAGCAAGTGTGTCCTCACCCTCACCCTCCCGGGGAGGGGCTGTGGCACCCAGTGGAGGTGGTGGAGGGGAGGGGGAGCTCCCAGAGACCCCCAGTGGCCTGCCCCACACTGGCCTCCACCCCCTGGCCACCCCCTGGCCCCCCCTGCCCCGCCGTGCACTCACAGTGGCTCTCGGCCTGTCCAGCAAGTGTTTCCTCCTCCTCACCCCCCCGGGGAGGGGCTGTGGCACCCAATGGAGGTGGGGGGTGAGGGGGAGCTTCCAGAGACCCCCCAATAGCCAGCCCCACACTGGCCTCCACCCCCAGGCCACCCCCAGGGCCACCCTCCCGGGGAGGAGCTGTGGCATCCAATGGAGGTGGTAGTGGTGGAGGGGAAGCTTCCAGAGACCCCCAATGGCCGGCCCCACACTGACCTCCACCCCCTGGCCACCCCCTGGCCATCGGGCACTCACAGTGGCTCTCGGCCCCCTATGGCCGGCCCCACACTGGCCTCCACCCCCTGGCCACCTCCGCCCCACCGTGCACTCACAGTGGCTCTCAGCCCCCTATGGCCGGCCCCACACTGACCTCCACCCCCAGGCCGCCCCCTGGCCATCGGGCACTCACAGTGGCTCTCGGCCTGTCCGGCCAGAAGGCCCGGCGGCCCCCCGGGTGCGTCCTCCTCCTCGAGGCGGAAGGCGTCCCCTCCCCAGGGCCCCGCGGCCGGGAGGAAGTCGGCGCAGATGCCGTAGGCACAGCACTGGTAGGCGTACGGCACCTCCAGGATCCTGGGGGGCGGGGGGGAGAGGAAGGAAGGACACGGCGGCCTCAGGAAGGGGGTCCCCACCCAGGCACCGGTGGACCCCCCCAAAAGGCACCCACCCGGGTGTCTGTGCGGGCCTGCAGCCTGCCCCCCGCCTCTGAGGGCTCCTGGGTCACCTGGAGCAGCGGTTCTCAACCTTCCTGAGGCCGCGGCCCTTTAAGACGGCTCCTCATATGGGGTGGTGACCCCCCACCCTAAAACGATTCCCGTGGCTACTTCCTCGCTGTCATCTTGCTGCTGTGATGAACTGTCATGCAAATATCTGATGGGCAGGATGTGTTTTCGTTGTTACACATGGAACATCATGAAAGCACAGGGATTCATCCCCAAAACAATATGTAATTCTATATTGTGACATATTTATTTCTCATGACAAATAAATGAAATTTTGCTAATAAATGAAATTTTCCTACTGTGATGAACTGTCATGTCAATATCTGATAGGCAGGATGTATTTTCGTCATTACAAATGGAACATAATTAAAGCATAGCGATTAATCACAAAAAACAATATGTCATTGTATATTGTGAAATATTTATGTCTCATGACAAATAAATGAAATTTTTTGTCTTGAATCGTGGTGTCGCATGGGTAACAGTCTTCCTAGGACAACAGTCAACAGCACGGCTACCCTTTGCGACACCGAGGAGCGGGGTGTGGGTGCCTAAGACCATGGGAAATAGGTGTTTTTTCCCTCTGGTCTCAGGCGACACCTGTGAAAGGGCCGTTTGACCCCCCAAAGGGGTCGCGACCCACAGGTTGAGAACCGCTGACCTGGAGGATGACCTTCTGCCCTCAGTGGGGCTCAGAGAGGGGAGCGGCGCCCCCGCCAGGTCACACACAGCACCCAGGCACCCTGGTCCTCTCCCAGCCAGCACCCCCCCACACACACACCCAAACACCCCCACACCCACTCAGCGCTCCTCCTGTGGCCTCCTCCGGCCCACCGGGGCCTCCTGGTGTCCCGGGAAAGAGAGAGAGAGAGAGAGAGAGAGAGAGAGAGAGAGAGAGAGAGAGAGAGAGAGTGTGTGTCGGGGGTTGGGGGGGTGTTTGGGGGGGAGGTAGGGGTCGGGGGGAGCCAGGTCTCACCGCAGCTTGGGGAAACTGTCCTTGGAGAAGGCCTGAGACAGAGCCGGGTTCCCCTTGAGCTTGAGGTGCTTGAGGCCGCCGAGTCCGGCCAGGGGCAGCGTGGTCAGCTGGTTGTCCGTCAGGTCCCTGGGACAGTGGACGGGAGAGCGGGCAGGGTCGGGGGTCTCGGGGGCTGCACGGGGGGTGGGGTGTGGGAGGGAGCAGGATAAAAGATGGGGGCTGGGGCGGGGCCAGGAAGGGGAGGGGCGGGGCCGAGGCGGCCGCGGCCTGCAGGCTGCAGACACCCACAGCTGCCCTCCCAGAGCCTGGGGAGGGGGGGGCAGCGCTCTGTGGATCAGCCCCCCCAAGGCCTGTCCCTCCCGCGGACTGTCCGTCACCAGGAGGGATGAGGCGGGAGCCCGGGTCCCGGGGAGGGGCGGCCCCCGCTCTGCAGGGAGGATGGGAGTGGGGGAAAGGGTGCAGCCCCCCGGGGAGGGGGACGCAGGGGCGCTCACAGCTTGACCAGGGAGCGCAGGGAGGCGAAGGCCTCGGGGTGGATGGACCGGATGGTGTTCCAGCTCAGGTCCCTGCGGGCAGAGAGGGCGGGGCGGGGGGCGTCAGGCACACACGGGGCCTAGATTGAGCACCTACTGTGTGCTGGATGGAGCACCTACTACTATGTGGCCTAGATTGAGCGCCTACTGTGTGGTAGATGGAGCATCTGCTATGTGGCCTATATTGAGAGCACCTACTGTGTGCTGGATGAATGGAGCACCCACTAGGTGGCCTATATTGAGCACCTACCGTTCTCCCCCACTTGTCCCCCTGCCCCAAAGAGGAGGGAACCTTAGCCTGCCCCCCGCCACCTGCCTGTGGCCTCAGAGCGGGGCACGGGGCTGCCTGGCTCAGAGTACCCGCTTCAGGGACCCTCTGGACATGGGGCAGGAGCTGCTGAGTTTGGGGGGCTCCCCTCCGCCCAGGCCCCCCGCCCCCCGCCCCCACCCCCGCCCCAGAGCTGGGGTACTCACAGGGCGCGCAGGGAGCTCAGCTGGCTGAAGGTGTCGGCTCTGACCTCCCCGATGTGGTTGTGCTGGAGGCCTCTAGGGCGGCAAGACCGGCTGGGTGAGCACCTACTAGGTGGCCTACGTTGAGCACCTACTGTGTGCTGGATGGAGCACCTACTAGGTGGCCTATATTGAGCACCTACTACTGTGTGGCCTAGATTGAGCACCTACTGTGTGCTAGATGGAGCACCTACTACCATGTGGCCTAGATTGAGCACCCACTGTGTGCTCTGGTGTGACCTGACACCCCCTACCAGGGCCCTCGAGGCATGGATGGGCCTTCGGAGCAGGGGGGACAGACACAGGAGGCCCGGGAGGCAGGGCTGGGCCACGAGAACCCGTGCCTGACAGGCGGGCGCTCAGGCCTCCTCCCGTGGGCGGGAGTGGGTGAGTGAGCGTGTGCACGGGCACACGTATGCACACGTGGCGCTTGGAGAACGACCGGCCATGCTCGGAAAGGCGGGCTCTCCGAGCAACTACTGTATTGAGCACCTACTGTGTGGCCTGTATTGAGCACCCACTACGTGCTAGATTGAGCACCTACTATGTGGCCTACATTGAGCACCTACTATGCGTCTGGTGGCAGAGCCGGGCTCACACTTCCCTGGTCCGGCCCAACGCCGCCGCCCCGACCCCCTCCCCCTCCCCACCACACGCCGGGCCATGCCCGTGACCCTCCAGGAGACCCCTCCGGGCCCCGGCTCCCAGCCCCCCCCACCCTGGTTCCACGCCTGTAGAGAAGTTCCAGCGGGCAGAGCCCTTCCCTCAGACCGGCCGGAATCATCAGCTCACCCGCCTGCACCCCCGCACCCCCCACTCCACCCCCCACTCACATCTCCTCCAGCTTCTGGCAGTGGTGCAGGCTGGGCAGCTCCTCGATCCGGTTGTGGGACAGCTCCCTGCGGGGAGGCCGGCCGGGGCCGGGGTCAGGGTCAGGGCCAGGGTCACACGGGCCAGGGGGACCCCCGTCCTGGTCAGGCAGCCGGGGCCGGGGGGCCCCTGCAAGCACCTGCCATGTGGCCCGTATTGAGCACCTACTGTGCGCCAGGTACTCAATACCCCCATTTTTCCAAAACCCCCCACACACGGTATCCACATCCCACGGAGGAGTCAGGCGCAGCTCCGAGACGTGGCCGGTGGCAGAGCTCGGCTCACAGCCAGGCCTGGCTCCCCGGCGGGACGGGGAGAGGGGGGCCCCGCCCCCCCAGGCCTGTCCTCAGCAGCAGCAGGGAGAGAGGTGACCCCGGGAGCCGGTGTGGGGGGGACGGGAGGAGCCAGGGGGGTGGGGGGGGGATCACTCACAGGACTCGGAGCCGGGGCAGCTGCTGGCACATCCCGGGCGGGAGCCGCCGGATGCCGGCGCGGGTCAGGGTCCTGCCGGGAGCGGAGACGGGGCCGGTGGGAAGGCAGACGGGGGTGCCCGGGGAAGCCCGGGTCCGGGTTCGAGCCCGGGGGGAGGGGAGGAGGGAGCGGGAAGGAGGGGGAGGACCACTCACAGCGTCTCCAGGCTGGTGGTGCCTCTGAGGTCGGGGAACTCCTGGATGTCGGTGGCTCCGTTCAGGGACCTGCAAACAGCCAGCCGCGCTGAGGGGGGGCAGAGCCTGTACCTGGCACCCCCGCCCTCCAAGTGTCCCCCCACCCACCTACACTCCTGCTCTCCCCCAGCACCCTCCACCGGCCCGGCTCCTCGGCCCTGGGGGAAGCTGGATGTGGCTGAGCCAGGTCTGCACAGCCAGGAGCCGGCAGCCCCAACACAGGCCAGCCGGCCAGTGCGGCTCAGTGGTTGGTGCCCGATCTACAAACCAGGAGGTCAGGGTTCGCTTCCTGGTCGGGGCACAAGCCCGGGATTTGGGGCTCGATCCCCAGCGTGGGGCATGCAGGAGGCAGCCGGTCCATGATTCTCTCATCATGGATGTTTCTCTCTCTCCCTCTTCCTTCCCCTTCCTCTCTGAAAGCGATAAAAAATATAGAAAATGCCGAAACCGGTGTGGCTCCGTGGATAGAGCGTCGGCCTGTGGACGGAAGGGTCCCAGGTTTGATTCCGGTCAAGGACATGGACCAGTAGGGGGCGTGCAGGAGGCGGCTGATGGATGTTGCTCCCTCATCGATGTTTCTAACTCTCTCTTCCTTCCTCTCTGTAAAAAAATAAAATAAAAAATAAATATTTTTTAAAAATAAAAATAGAAAATACAGAAAAGAAAAGAGGCCGCCCAGGTCCCTGGCTCTGGAGCAGGCCCCGTGCACCCGTTCAGGGCCGGGAAGAAGCCTGAACGAGAGCGGGAGGGAGGTTTGTTTGTGGACGTGGCCTAGATTGAGCACCTACCGTGTGGGGGTTGGAAAAAACGTGGGTAGAGCACCTGGCACATAGTAGGTGCTCAATGCAGGCTACATGGCAGGTGCTTGATCTAGCACATAGTCAGTGCTCAATACAGGCCACATTGTAGGTGCTCAGTCTAACATATGGTAGGTGCTCAGTCTAGCACATAGTTGGTGATCAATGTAAGCCACATAATAGGTGCTCAGTCTAGCACATAGTAGGTGCTCAGTCTAGCACATATTAGGTGCTCAGTCTAGCACACAGTAGGTGATCAATCTTGGCCACAGCGTAGGTGCTCAGTCTAGCACATAGGAAGTGCTCAGTCTAACATATAGTCGGTGCTCAATCTAGGCCGCATAGTAGGTGCTCAGTCTAGCACACAGTAGGTGCTCAGTCTAGCACATAGTAGGTGATCAACGTAGGCCACACAGAGGAGGGGCGGCGAGGGGAGGACGCGGGGCAGGAGCAGAGACCGAGGACGGGGTGGGGGGGGCCAGGTACGTACAGCGTGTGCAGCTTGGGCAGGAACTGGAAGGCGGAGCGCCCCACGGACTGGATGGGGTTGTCATAGAAGTGTCTGGAAGAGACCCCCCCCCCCCAAGCAGGGCATTCAGCCAGGACCACGCCCGTCTCTGCTTCCGTCCCACTCCCCCTGGGGCCCGGGGAGAGCCTCCGGGGGTGGGGGTGGGGGAGGGGGTCAGGCCAGGCCAGGCACCCCTCCCAGGGTCCCGCCTCCCCCGCCCCCCTCAACCTCCCCCCTTCCCCCCGACACCGGGCGAGTGGGGACGCACATGGTCTGCAGCAGAGGGTTTCCCATGAAGGCTTTCTCGGGGATGTCCCTGATGTTGTTGT
Source organism: Lasiurus borealis (assembly GCA_004026805.1). Taxonomy (NCBI): domain Eukaryota; kingdom Metazoa; phylum Chordata; class Mammalia; order Chiroptera; family Vespertilionidae; genus Lasiurus; species Lasiurus borealis. Next base: position 3,596 of record PVJN01033054.1, on the reverse strand, counting down.
CATGGAAACCGCTGGAAGAGAGGCCGGTCGGTGAGGGCACGGGGATGAGGGGGTCCCTGCAGCTTCCGGGTGGGGGGACCGTCGGTGACCATGGCCAGGATGGCAAGGGTGGGAGCAGGAGGCAGCTGGTCGATGCTCCTGTCTCTCTCTCTCCCCATCCGTGTTCCTCTCCCTCTCCTCCTCTCTTCACTCTCTCTAAAAATCCAGGGGAGCCGAAAACCATGTGGCTCTGTGGACAGAGCGTCGGCCTGCGGACTGAAGGGTCCCGGGTTCGATTCCGGTCAAGGGCCTGTGCCTTGGTGGCGGGCACATCCCCAGTGGGGGGCGTGCAGGAGGCGGCTGATCGATGTCTCTCTCTCATCCATGTTTCTAACTCTCTTGTCCCTCTATCTTCCTTTCTGTGAAAAATCAATAAAATATATTTTACAAAAAAAATAAAAAACAAGTAAAAATAAAAAATGAAGTTGTTTTAGCTAAAATAAATAAATAAATAAATAATTTTAAAAAGCTGCCGAGGCCGGTGTGGCTCAGTGGATAGAGCGTCAGCCTGAGGACTGAAAGGGTCCCGGGTTTTATTCCAGTCAAGGGCATGGACCTGGGTGTCGGGCACATCCCCAGTGGAGGGCGTGCAGGAGGCGGCTGATCCATGTCTCTCTCTCATCGATGTTTCTAACTCTCTGTCCCTCTCCCTTCCTCTCTGTAAAAAAAATCAATAATATATATATATATATATATATATATATATATATATAAAATAAAAATAAAACAAAAAATGAAGTAAAAAAATAAAGTTGTTTTAGCTAAAAAAATTAAATAATTAAGTAAGTAAATAAATAAATAAAATTAAGGAATAAAAAATAAAAATAAAAGCCAATGGGAACGTATCCTCGGGTGAGAACACCCACAACAGCACCACCACCACCAACAAAAAAGGGTGCTGCCCACCTTGGGGGGGCCGCTCCCCCGAGCCCTCGGGGCCCCAGGGCTGGTCACCTGTGCCCCTGCTGGGCCCTCTCTCTGCCCCTGAGTGGGGGACAGGGGGCCGGGGGGCGGCCAGTGTCCTGTCGGTTCTCCCGTCCTCACCGCCTCCCCCTCCCCCCCGGGAGCCGGGTACTCACAGCTCCTGCAGCCGGCCCAGCGTGCGGATGGCCACCGGGAACTCCCGCAGATCGTTGTGGTTCAGGTCCCTGGAGGGGAGCAGGGCCGTGATCAGGGGCGGGGTCAGCGGGCGGGCGGGCAGGCCGGGCCTCGGCCACACGTGTGGCTCCGGGGGAGGCGGGGATCCAGGGGTCCACGCCGGACAGGTGTGACCTTGCCTGCCTGCCCGCCCCTGGCCCCTCCTCTGCAGGTCACACCTCTCCCTAGAGCAGCGGTTCTCAACCTGTGGGTCTCTACCCCTTTGGGGGTGGAACGACCCTTTCACAGGGGTCGCCTAAGACCAGCGGAAAACACCTATTTCCCATGGTCTTAGGAACCCACACACCGCTCCTCGGTGTAGCAAAGCCATGTCGTTTACTGTTGTCCTAGGAAGACAGTTGCCCATGCTGCACCACGATTCAAGACAACATTTCATGTATTTGTCATTAGAAATACATATTTCACAGTATGTAATTACATATTGTTTTTGTGATGAATCCCTGTGCTTTCACGATGTTCCAAGTGTAACAACGAAAACGCATCCTGCCTATCAGATATTTACATGACAGTTCATCACAGCAGCAAGATTACAGTGATGAAGTAGCCACGGAATCATTTTATGGTTTTGGGGGTCACCACCCCGTGAGGAGCTGTCTTAAAGGGCCGCGGCCTCAGGAAGGTTGAGAACCGCTGGCCTAGAGGAACCAGGCTGCAGCCGCAGCTGGTGGGCAGGCAGGCAGGGGGCTGGGGGGAGGTGAGACCCTCCCTCCGTCGAGGTGAGAGAGACCCTCCATCCCCGTGGCAGAGACCCGTGGCCCCGGGGAGAGAGACCCCACCCGCACGCCGCCCCCACGGAACGAAAATCTCGATGGCAACAGAGCGGCAAAGCGCGCACGAAAGACACCACAAGGAACAGGTCGGCAAGCGCCCCGCTTTCATGCTGCACCCCGCCCTCCGCATCTGGCCGAGAGCCCACAGGCTCCCGGCGAGGGCTCAGGAACGGGGTACCAAGAACACACACGCCCCCCCCTCTTTGAATTGGAGATCAAAAGCTGGAAGAGAGAACGGATGCCTGGAGGAGGGGAAAAAAAGGGTGTGTGTGTGTGTGTATGTGATTGAGACGGCAGAGCCAGGAGGGGCTGGGAGAGAGAGCGGGGAGGTGGGGAGAGAAGAGGGTGCAAGGCGAGGCTCCCACACAGCTCTCGTGGGGTCCACACGGCCCCTGGTAAGGCCAGCACCATCCTTTTTATTTTATTTTATTTTTCACAGGGAGGAAGGAAGAGGGATAGAGAGTCAGAAACATCGATGAGAGAGAAACATCCATCAGCCGCCTCCTGCACGCCCCCCACTGGGGATGTGCCTGCCACCAAGGTCCATGCTCTTGACCAGAATTGAACCTGGGACCTTTCAGTCCACAGGCCGACGCTCTATCCACTGAGCCAAACCGGTCTCATAATTTTTATTTTTTAACGCCTTTTTTAAAATATGTATATATTTTATTGATTTTTTACAGAGAGGAAGGGAGAGGGATAGAGAGTTAGAAACATCGACGAGCCGAAACCGGTGTGGCTCCGTGGACAGAGCGTGGGCCTGCGGGCTGAAGGGCCCTGGGTTCGGTTCCGGTCAAGGGCACGGACCTGGGTGGCGGGCACATTTCCAATGGGGGGCGTGCGGGAGGCAGCTGATGGATGTCTCTCTGTCATCGATGTTTCTGCCTCTCTCTCCCTCTCCCTTCCTCTCTGTAAAAAATCAATAAAATATATATTTTTTTAAAAATAGAAAGTGGGGACCAGGAACCCGGAAGGCTGGTCGACCTGGAAGCTCTGAAAGGTCAGAGCCAGCCGCCCCCTCTCTCATGGAGACAATGACCTTCCCCATCAAATCCTCACGTCCATCCTCTTACTGATAAGATAATCTGCATGGCTGAAACCGGTGTGGCTCAGTGGATAGAGCGTCAGCCTGTGGACTGGAAGGTCCCGGGTTCGATTCCAGGCAAGGGCATGGACCTTGGTTGCGGGCACATCCCCATTTGGGGTTGTGCAGGAAGCAACTGATCGATGTCTCTCTCGCATCGATGTTTCTGACTATCTCTCTTTGAAATATCAATAAAATAAAATAAAATAAAGATAATCTGCCTGTTCCTGGAATGGCCTGCTTCAGGGCAAAGGGTGTACCCCCAAAACCTGAATAAAAGGGATGGCCAGGCCGAAGGAAGGGGGTAGTCTGTCCACGAGAGGAAGGCTCCCGCCTGGCCCCCCAATATCGCCACATAAATACTTTTCCAGTCTCTCTTTTCATTCTCTCCTCCAGAACCCGAACCTTGAACCCCGAACTGGGGAACCCTGAACCAGGAGAGATGGGAAAGGGGTTCCTACATCCTCTCTCGGAACGTGGTGTTATTTTGGCGGGGTGTCTGCCGGCCGGGGTCCCCCCCACCCCACCCCCTGCCTCTCAGGGCC
>PVJN01033053.1:0-23704 GCA_004026805.1 Lasiurus borealis | reverse complement strand
TAAAGCCTCAAACAGACTGAAATTATAGCAGGAAGATTAAAGTTAGGTGGGGTAGATGGGAGATCAATCAAGGGACTTGTATGCATGCATATAAGCATAACCAATGAACACAGACACTGGGGGGGTTGGGGTATGCCTGGGAGGGAGGGGGGGCATGGGGAAACATGTATAAAAAATTAATAAAAAAAAAAAAAAAGAAAATATCATGCTAAGCAAAATAATTCAGACAGAAAAAGAACCATATAATTGCACTCATATGTGAGATATGAACCTAAAAGCAATAAATAAGCAAACAACAAAAACAAACAAACAAAACCAAATGTACAGACATCAGTATTGTGGTTACCAAAAGGAAGGGGAGTGGGAATGAGTAACAGGTAAAGGGGGTCAAATATATGGTGATGGAAGATTATTTGACTTTGGGTGGTGGGCACACAATGCAATATACAGATCATATATCATAGAAATGTATACTTGAAACCCATATAAATGTATTAACCAGTGTCACTTTAATAAATCTAATTAAAATATTTTTTGGCTACTGTTTTTTTTCAGTTCTCATATTTCTATATGATTCTTCTTTATTGAGACTTTCTTTGTTGAGACTTTCTACTTATATGATGAGATTTTCTATTTTATCATTTGTTTCAGGTGTGTAATTACAATTGCTCATTGGAGCTTTTTAATGACTGCTGCTTTAATTTCTTGCCAGAAAATTCTAACATCTATGCCATCTATGCCATCTCTATAGCATGTTTACTTTCTCTTGTCATTTAAGTTGATAACCTGGGTATAGCATGTGATTTTTTTAAAAATTAAATTTGCACACTCTGGAATCTTTTAAAACGTTTGTTTTTGCAGGCCTTCTCTTACATTGTCATTTTGAAGAGAAGGAAGCCAGTAAATGTCTAGGTTCTCCACTGAGTCTCTGGCTGACATCCAGGTTGGTAGGGGTTTCTTGTTTACTGCTGGTTGGGATGGGAGTCAACCCTCTCTCTAGGCCTTTGATGATCGTATACCAGCTAGTACTGGTAGAAATTACTGGTTTAAAACTGGTTGGGTGGGACCAACTCCAAGATGGCGGCATAAGTAAATATCTACACTGCTGCCTCGCACAACAATTTCAAAACTGCAACTAAAAGACAGAACGGATATCATCCAGAACCACAGGAAAGCTGGCTGAGTGGAAAGTCTCCAACTAGAAGGAAAGAAAGGGGCTCACAGAGACCCAGAGGAGCTGCAAAAAGCTGAGGTACAGAGACATGCGCGTGGAGAGAGTGGGACCGGAGAACCTGACTGGCTTTCTCTGGTGGGAGTGAGACAGAGACTCCCAATGGCATTGAATCCCTTATCCTACAACACTAAACCTCAGGTCCAGCTGAAACTCATACAGGGTGAGTTTGGACTGTGAAAAGGGAGAAGTGCATGGAAATTTAGGGAAGTCCCAAAAGGGCAGAAATCTGGTGGCACGCACAGCACTGTGCACAGAAGACCGACTGCTGATTATGCCGCTGGCTTTCACAAGTGGGCGGGAGACAGAGCCTCCCAACTGTGCCATTCTAACTCCACTAAACCCCAGTTAGAGTGCAGGGGAGCCAGAAAGGCAGCAGTCTAAAGGCACTGCCTGAGCTCATGCCCACAAACAGGGATCGCTTCAGCGATTACCCAGTCACGTGAGACTCAGGGGTGGTGGAGGGTGGGGCCGACTAGAAGGCAAGGTGGTCTGTTAAGCCCTGAGACTCCACCCATCCCAAGCTCAACAGAGAGGCTTTTGCAGTTTTGCAAGTCTTGTATAATAAGGCTGAATGCAACACAGAAGTTCTCCTGGCATAGTGAAAATGCGGAGACAAAGGAAGAGATCACAAACAAAAGAAATGGAGGAAAACAAATGACTGGATATAGAGTTCAAAGGTTATAAGGTTTTTCAAGAATATCCTAGAAAAGATGGATAAAGTTAGTGAGACCCAAGAGGAGATGAAAAAGAACCAACTAGAGATGGAAAAGGACCAACTAGAAATTAAAAATACACTGACTGAAATAAAAAATATTATACAGAGACCTAACAGAAGACTAGAGGAAGGCGAGAATCAAGTCAAAAACTTGAAATATAAAGAATCAGAAAACACTCAACTGGAAAAGCAAGAAGAAAAAAGAATCCAAAAATGTGAAGATAATGTAAGGAGCCTCTGGGACAGCTTCAAGCGTACCAACATCAGAATTGTGGGGGTGCCAGAAGAAGAGAGAGAGCAAGTTACTGAAAACCTATTTAAAGAAATAATGACTGAAAACTTCCCACATCTGGAAAAAGAAATAGACCTACAAGTCCAGGAAGCACACAGAACCCCATATAAAAGGAATCTAAAGAGGACTACACCAAGACACATCATAATTAAAATACCAAGAGCAAAAGACAAAGAGAAAATATTAAAAGCAGCAAGAGAAAAACAGTTCATTACCTACAAAGTAATTGTCAGCTGATTTCTCAACAGAAAGGATGCAGGCCAGATGGGAGTGGCAAGAAATATTCAATGTGATGAATGCAAGAACCTACAACTAAGCATACTCTATCCAGCAAAGCTATCATTCAGAATTGAAGGGCAGATAAAGAGCTTCACAGATTAAAAAAAAAAAAAAAACTAAAGGAGTTCATCAATTCCAAACCGGTATTATATGAAATGCTGAAAGGTACTCTTTTAGAAGAGGAAGAAGAAAAAGGTAAAAGACAAAAAATTATGAACAACAAATACATATCTATTAACAAGTGAATCTAAAAATTAAGTGAATTAAAAATTTTATGAACAGAATAAACTGGTGAATATAATAGAATCAGGAGCAAAGAAAGGTAGTGGACTGATAATTCTCAGGGGCAAAGGGGTAAGGGATGTACAGGGAGAGACTGGACAAAAATCATACACCTATGGATGAGGTCAACGAAAGCGAGGTAAGGGTAGAGAGAGGGTGGAAGCTGGGTGGAGGGGAGCTATAGAGGGGAAAAAAGAGAAACAGATGTAATAATCTCAATAATAAAGATTTAATTTAAAAAAATAAAATAAAATAAAAAACTGGTTGGGTAGAAGTCATACACTCCATTTGATTTTCACTGTGAGGGATCACTTTTCCTTGCTCCCAACTGTTGCTCCTTCTCTTGGAGTTGGGCAGCGGCTTCTTTAAAATCTAGTAAAAGTTTAGGCTCTATATTTGCATATCTAAGCTTCTGACTAGCTACATTGTTATTATGACAGCTGGCTTTTTCCTGCACTAAGTTATCTCACTCCCTATCTCCTGGTGCTTTTGCAGAAAAAAATTGAAACATGTCACCTCTCCACCTCTTCTAAGACCCTCTATGCTATGGGATAGAGTAGGAAGACCAGGGTGGCTGCATGCATATTGACTGGGTTCCTGTCAAAATCTAGCATTTCAAGCTGTTTGGCTCTGGAAAAGTTAATTAAATTTTCTGAGCCTCTATTTTCCCAGTTGTAAAGGAGGTGTAGGAAGCTCTCAGGTCTCTTGCTGAAAGGAGCAATAGGTGAAAGTGCTGGGCCCACCATGGATTCAATAAATAACAATTCCCTCCCTTTTACTCCCTTGCAGAAGTAAAGATAAAACGCTTGCAAATTTCAAAAAAGTCAAGGTGCACCCCCATAAAGTGGAAGTCTCATTCCAGTTAGAGACTCCAAAGGTAAATTTAAATCTCTTCCTAAGTCTTATTTATTAAATTGACACATTTTATACCCTCCCCTCTTTTTCTCTAGGTTCCTGGAAAACATTAAAGGGAGACAGCTGAACCTATGTCATACTCAAAATTGAGGGTGGGAGCTGGAGGGGGCAGTGATCTGGCAGAGGAGGGCAGGTAAAGTAAGGCCTGGTGCCGGCCAAGGCAGTCCACTTACTTGGCGCTTTTGTATTCAGAGCAAGGACAACTCATCGCCTAGCCCAAGTCACTCCCAGAGGGAAAGAGGGGTAGGGAGGGGGAGGCACCAGGCAACTCCCATTTTGCTTGCTTGCCCTTCACCTCTGGCACCTAAAAGCAGCTGCTGCGATCTTACTAAGTGATGCAGAACTCCTCCCCAGTCTCCATTGCTCCCATCCCCCTTTCAGAGCACAGGATATGAGAGGGAAAAAAGTGATGAATGAGTGGAAAGCAAATACACACGCGGGAGTCAGTGTTCGCCATCCTCCCAATCCCGGCCTGCTGGTATTCCTCAGCACTCCCAGCGGGCAGTCCTTGGCAACAGCCACCAGCCCCAACGCGCTAGACTGCTCTCAAAACGCTCACCTTAGCTACAGGTCTTGAAGTTGAATGGGAGACTGAAAAAAAACCTCGATACCTAAAGATCAAGGAGCCTCATACACCTTGGGGCCAACAAACACTGAAAAAAATAATGGGTCCAAGAATAAAACTGTCTTGGATCAACACCTCCCCTCCACCTCACCCTACCGCCGTACTCCCCATTTGGCTTTCTCTGCCACACCTGCTTGCCACATCTGGTGAGGTCTCTTTCCGTCAGTGACTCTGTTTCTCTGTCTTTCTCACTATATATATGTCTCAACTCTCCCAGTCTCCTTCCCATCTTTGAAATTCCTGGTGTACGGGCTCCTTTGCCACCTCCTACCCTCTCAGCAAGAGCCAAACAATAGATACTTTATAAGGTAACTCAGTCTTCTACCTCAGGAAGCGAATGTGGGGGGGGGAGGGTGCGGGGGGGGGGACTACAAGGGGCCTTGGAGGCGCTACAACGTCCCACTTACCTGATCTCTTTAATGCTTTCCAGTTTGCACATTATTTCTTGCTCATCTGCCATGCTTTTCACTTTCAATTTCACGTCCCGAAAAAATGTACAAACACACTCATCCAGGGATACAATAGACACAAAGTAACCACCTCCTCCCAGCATGGGGCTCTGAGTCTGTGCAGTAGGGACTCCAAGAAGGCCTGGGAGCTGTAGTCGCAGCTCCAGGGCCAGTCAGGCAGAGTCGGAGCCTGCAGGACTACAAATCCCAAAAGGCCAAGCGAGAAACGCCTATTTTTTTTTTTTTTCCTGCAAACGCACTTTAAATCAATTTGTCACAGATAATTATGGCAAAGGTTCTGAAGAGTGGCAGAGAATGGTGACATTTGTCTGTCCCATCCGCGGAAATATTATGAGGAAAAATTACCCCAGAAGGCAGCAACTGGAAAGATGAGAGATATACACCCCTCCTGGGGCTCTCACCCCTACTTACCCAGTAAAGGATATCAGAAGTTGCTAATTAGTGAACACTGACTGGAGATAAACCCTGCATGGGGATTCACTTTGAGAAGTGTTTAGTCCGCTGCCTCGAAATAAGTGGGTTTGGTATTTAGATGCAGATGAAGTGAGGGGGTGGGCGGGGAGGTAGGAGGTGTGTGGCTGCTAAAGCTGGGGCTTGGAGTGTTGACTGTTTGGGCCCTACCTCCATTCGGCAGTTACTGAGCTCAGATTTTGGGGGAAGCAGGGAGGGAGGTGAAGATAAATAAAAGCAAGCCATTGCCTTTGAGGAGCAGGAGGGACAGAAAGGTAATTAACTATATTACACTGTGCTGCCATAATATAGGAATGAATAAGTTGTAACCTGAAAAAAGAATATGCAAATAGGTCTCTAAAAGTGGCTGTGAATTTGCCATACAATTGGGGAGGATGAACTTCCCAGTAGAGAACTTAACACATATAGAAAGGAAAGGACAAGCTGGCCAAGACATCTGGAGTATACGGTTAATATACAGGGTGTGCAGGGGGGAAAGAGAAGTGAGAGATATATCTAGAAAAGATAAGTTAGAGCTAGATTATAAAAGACCTTGAATGTCATGCTAAAGAGTTTAGACTTAATCATATAAGGCACATATTCCTCCAATACACAGTTATTAATTGCTTACTACATGTCAAATAATGCCAAGTTATTTCATGTTTCCAAAGAAAAGTGCTAAGTTTGGAGGGATGTCTTAGGGAGATTATTCTAGAGGCAAAATGGAGAATGATTTAGAGGAGATGAGAACAGGATATGAGAGCACACACAGGCCCAGGGAGCTAGGCTTTGGACAAAAGGAGAACTCTGGCTCACTCCCAATTAAAGGTGAATGGAAAATTCTCTGATTGAACTTCACTTATTTTCTGGGCCTCAGTTCCCTCACTTGAAAAAAATGGAACTAGTTAGCCTCTGATGGTGGTGAATATAGGGCTTAATATATTAAGTGGGACATGGAGAAAAATTAGTGGAAAATGAGTTTCAGGCCATTCTGAGTGTCCACACTGATTTTAAGAGCTTTCTAGGGGTGGAATTGAAGCCCTTCTTTTCTTCAGATCTCAGATATGATAACTTTCACAAGGAAATTCTCCCTGGTTTCTAGCCTAACAATTTCCTATTGGGCTTTAATATCCCTGTGCCATTAGTAGCCATTTGAAGACTATTTAGTTGGGTTGTCATAGACTGTGGGTCTGAGCTACTCTAAACATGAAATCCAGAGCCAAGAACTGGTCCCAGACCTGTCCTATAAAAGGAGGGGTAGAGAACAAGTCTGGTTAAGTGCTGGACATGTATTAGCCACTGTGAGGAGAGCTCAATGTACCAGTGTAGTTCCTTATTTCATCCTCACAACCACTCTTAAGAGAATAAGTAGATTCATTCCTTTTTAGTGGTTCAGAAAGTGGCTTGGCCAAGGCCATATAGTAAGTTACAAAGCTAAAGCCTGGGCCCAAACTGAACCAAGTTATTTGCAGATTTTAAAAAAATGAATATATATTAAAAAATATGGAGACTGAAAGTAAAATGAGGCCTTATATGTATATATTTATGTCAAATATAAATTGCTTTACAATATGAGTTAACTTTGGTTTGAGGAGAAATAGAGTGTATGTTTGGAGATGTGTGGGAAGCAATTTAGGAATGGCCTATGAGGTTTTAGAACTGATGTCTCTTCTTCCACTATCTACATCCTCTTAGAATATTTACCTAACACTAAGTTCACATGCCTGGTAAGGATCTAGATGTGGCTTTGTATCTGTTTAAATTTAAACATGTTAATAGCTTTACAATCTGATTATAAGAGTAATTTGGAAAATATATTGTCTTTTAAGCCTCACCAAAACTCTATTTCACAGTTGGGGGACCAGGCAAAAGAAGGAAAGGACTTATTCAAAGTCACTCAGCATGATGGACACAGAAACAGCACTCCTGAATCAGAGCCCTTTGCTCTTTTCATAGCTCCACACAGCCTGTTCAGTCTGCTACTCCCTCCATGGAATCCAAATGCCTCTGTCACATCATCCAGATGGTACACTCTAATACATGGAACCTTCCAATGGTCAAGTTATGTCCAATGGACATTAAAGAGAGATGACAGTTAATGTAGCAAAAGGGGCCTCAGAAGAAGGTTTGTGCTATTTGTAACAATTAAGGTGTATAATTAAGGAAAAGGTTCATAAGCCTCTTAGCTTCCATGGTTTTGTCTTGGCTCCTTGACCTCTTTAATAACAGTGCTTGTTTCTTTTAAATTTCTTTATTGATTAAGGTATTTCACATGTGTCCTTATCCCCCATTGTCCCCCCACCCCCCACCATGCCCTCACCCTCCTGTTGTCTGTGTCCATGCATGCATACAAGTCCTTTGGTTGATCACTTCCCCTTACCTCCACCCTCGCCTACCTACCCTCTGAGGTTTGACGGTCTGATTGATTTCCTTGTTCTTGCCAAGTTATAAGAAACCAGGCTAATAATGAGAGGAAGGAAAATATTCCAAATAATAACAGGGGAATAACGGGGACCAATCTTTAGCGGGGCCAGTACCACTGTGTTTTCTGAGGAGGGCGTCATTGGGGTCTTGTCCTGGGCCATGCAGCTGCAAGATCAAAATATGGCAACTTTGAAAGATATTACCAGGTGACTAAAGTCAATCAAAACATATAGAAAGTTACTATATACATTAAAATAGGAGCAGCAGCATGAGCTGAGAGAAAGATAAAACCAGCTCAAGTGTATGGAACAGGATCTTCAGCTCTGTATGAAAAAACTGATATTAAGGTCCCTGAATACAAGAAGCAACATCTCCTTATAGGTGTATCCTCAGATGGAGGGTTTTGTGGCACTATCCAGTCCTTAATTGCTAAATAGATAAAAAGTGAAGTGGCTATGCTCACAGCAGCCAGGAAGGATGTTGGAATTGGTAATAAAATTAGAGGTATACTTATGATTAGTTTCTGGTGACAGTCAAAGAGTGGGAAGAAACCCCCCCCCCCGAGTTTTGTAGATGTATCAATTATTGCCCTAGAATTATTACATTTTAGATGTGAATTTGAAGAAGGAGTTATCATTTGTAATTAAGCTGGATCTTTCATCTCTCACAAGACAGAAGAAAAGCTTATCTTTTCTCTTAATACTATTGCAAGTGCTGAGAGTATGAGTATCCACAATGACATTGATGCTGATGTGCTACAAAATTACCAGGAATACAGTTTAGCCAACATTCTGAGATGATTGAAAAATTGACTTTGACTTTAAACTGCACCCACCAAGCTGTCAGCACAAAAGAGTTTATTGAAATCATCTCCATTGCTACAGCTCTGGATTAATGAAAATAAATTGTCATCCTCAGATAAGAGATAAAGAAGTAAAATTCAGGCAGATTATTTTAATTTTAGTTTACTGTTTATCTGGTCAGAATAAATTATTGGTTCATTATTTTTATTACTGAAGACAGGAAGATATTTATAAATTATCTTATAATAAACAACTTACAATAAAAAAAAGATGGGGAATAAAAGAAAATCATTGCCTTGGCCCTTTCTCTTAAGCAATGCCTAAAATAATATATTCAAGCCATGATGGTATCATTCTTATAATAAGTGTTCAATAACTTTCAATTGATCAGAAGTCAGTAGTAGATGAGATAATATTTTGGAGTTGTGCTTCACTAGGATATTCTAATGCATTATTTTATTAGAAAAACTGGTTAATTTGAACTAATAAAAATCTTACTCCTGTAGAGATCAACATTATCCTTGTTTCTAAGAAACAGGTAAGGATGGCAGGCTATGTTGGGGTGAATACTATTATAATGGAAAGAATTAGTAAAGAGGAAGACAACCAGTTTCTTGTCGACATGATACAAGGAATATATCAAGATTTAAAGAGTAGAGTCCAAAATATTTGAATTTATATACACTGAGTGGCCAGGTTATTATGACCACCTGACATTTGTAGGCAAATTAGCAGTACACTGCATCGTATGGAAGCTGAAGGCCTGTTCGAACACCTTTGCTGTCTGCAGTTACCAAGATAAAACGTCTCCAATTTGAACAGGAACACAAGGATTGGACAGTCGAGCATTGGAAAAAAGTTATGTGGTCGGATGAATCACCTTTCCAGTTGCATCATGCAGATGGCAGAGTGAGAATTTGGTGTAAACAGCATGAAAGCATGCACCCCACATGAATAAGTACAACCCTTCAACTGGTGGTGGCAGTGTTATGGTTTGGGGCATGTTTTTCTGGCATGATTTGGTCCTTTAATTCATGTGGAACAACATCTGAATAGCACAACATGCCTTAGTATCATTGCTAATCAAGTTCATCCTATCATGTGATGGCATATACCAATGGAGATGGCTTCTTCCAACAAGACAATGTGCCATGTCACGGTGCTCATATTGTGCAGGAGTAGTTTCAAGGATATGAGGGAGACTTTACCTTGCTTAGGTGGCCCCCACAATCACCAGATCTCAATCCAATTCAACATTTATGGGATGAAGTTAAAAAAACCACCAGGCATCTGGTTCCCCAACCATCAAATCTCACAGAACTGGACAGTACTATTCATCAGGCATGGTGTCAGATTCCTCACCTCACCTTTCGACATCTTGTAGAGTCAGTGCCAAGAAGAATCATTGCAGTATTGAAGACAAAAGGTGGCCCAACGAAGTACTGATGGGATGGTCATAATAATCTGGCCACTCAGTGTATCTGTCACTGTGTTTAAATAATAAACTGAACTAGGAGAGGAAGTAGAACTGCAACAGCTTTCAACCTGAATTGCTTGCAAAATACGTACTAATTTCTCAAGTTAGGTCTCTTAATTAGCATTTCTAAGAGAAAAATGAGCCAATGTTTTGGGATCATTCAGCCAAGAAATATTTATTGTGAACATATTCTATCAGGCACTAAGCTAGATAGCAGATCCCATAGTAGATATCACATACAGAATCTGCCCTCACCAAACTTGTAGTTTAGTTGGAGAGGCCAGTTGATACAAAGATCAAACACATTAATATATAGATTTGTACTGGGGCAAGAATGAAAGCAAGGAAATCAGTGAGGAGGCTATTGCAGTTATATAGGAAATAGATGAGGGTGGCTTGGATTAGAGTAGTACCAGTGGATATGAAAAAAAAATAGACTGATTGGAAATATAGTATTGGATGCAGAACTGACATGCTTAGCTTGCCAACAGGGCATCTCAAATGACTCCAGGATTTTTGGCCTGGACAATACATTAGTGCCATTTACTGAGACAGGAGAGACCAGAGTTAGTATCTCCCACCTGTAGTGCATGGAAAAACTGAAGATCAGAAATGGTAACTGGCCTGCTGTGGTCAACTAGTAAATTAGGGGCAGAGGCATTTAATCCCATTTTCATACTAATCCAGGAACTTCCATGTTCAATAACCCTTCACTTAATCTTGCCAGTAATTCTTATAGTGCCAGGGAGGAGTAATTGAAGCTTTACCCAAGATTCCCCTAGTAGATGGAAATTGTAGATGATTATATATATACAGAAATTTGTATCTGTCTATCTGGATTGTGCTAGGTATTTTCAGGCAATGTTTCAGCTGTTATTCTTGCTTTTTATGGCTTTGTGTCAATGAACTTTCTAGCTCTTCTATCCTTCCACACCTATCAATATCACTGACCTAGATCCTCCATTGCAAAGGTCTGGGTATAAAGAAGAGATGGCAGAGTAGAAGAGCCCACCCCAAGTGTGTAAACCCTATTGTGAAAACTCTAATATAAAAGTAGCCTAGTGTATGCCTATTGAATTTTCTTAGTAAACAAACATTCACCAACTTTTTCCAGCCCATAAGGGAGAAGAAGACACACTGACTGCTGAGCCCAAGACTTTGGATTAAAATCCTTGCTCTGACACTGCCTCCCTGTCTATCTTTGGGAAGTCCCTTCCCCTACTAAACCTCATATTTCTCATCTGAAATTATAGGATGGACTCCCTATTGTCTCTTGTAACTTAAAATATCACCAGAGGTTACTAAATTTAAAGCCCCTTTTTCTAAGCCAAACAAGATTGAACCTAAGGATCTCTCTGGTTTGTATCCCTGTGTCATCCATCTCCCCAAGCCCCGGTAGATGTGTGTCATTTAACCCATCTGCCCTTGTCTTTTCTTATTTATCTTGTTCTAAAGGATGCATGCAATTTCTCATTTCCTTGAACTTTCTCCTTATGTTCTGGATCTCATAGCACTTGCATTCTGACCAGGAGAGGTGAGAAATCATGTGGGAAAAAAAAAAACACCTGTTTTTGTGGTATTTATTCCTTAAATAATTTTTTGCAGGTTTTATACATATGTATGATTCAGCTTCCATGAATAGGCAGGCCAAGGAAGCAGGAGAGCTGTGTTGAAGAAGTGATTGGCTGCACCATTAACCAGCCAAACACTGAAGAAACTGGGTCTCAATTTCTTTATGTGAAAAATAACATCACATCAGATGAAGAACTATAGGGTCTGCTCTAGTGCTGACATTCTAAGATCATATGTTTTTAAACCAGATATGCTTTTAAAAACTCATCAATTTACTGGTAACATTTGTTACCAATCATTTTCTTATTCACTTCTCACTCAGAAACGCTCAAACAGGAGGAAGAGAAGGCAGGAGAACTTGGTTCTCTATCTAGCTTTGTCATTAACTCCCTGTGTGACCTTTTGCAGGCCTGTTCCCTTCTCTAGGATTCTGTTCCCACATTTTTAACACAAAGGAATTAAATTAACTGGTCTGCTTTTCCAGCTCAGTCATTTTGGGACCCTATGGTTGTGTAATTTGGCATCTTTCAGGATTGCTTGGCAGATAAGCTGTATACTTAATGTTGCTAACTCCTTGGATATCACATAAACTGGTGATGGCCAGGATTTTCGAAGACATGTGTTCACCTATGTATGAGTATGGTTAATGTTGACCAACTGCCTTCATCTATTTATTTTATTTTGCTGCAACCTGCCATAGATTTTTTTTGGCTTCTATGTTAGCAGAGCAGCAGGCTGGCTACTGGGATCTTTCTGAGTTGTTGCCCAGGGAGATAACCAGAGCCATGTTCCCAGGGTGACATCATACTAAGATGGGGTTCCTTTCTTTGGCTTTCAAGCCACAACACTGTCCTTACTGTCTTCTTCTCTGAGTGCATTTATCATTTTTTAACTCCTTTTATTGCTCCTGATTTCAAAATAGAAGCAATCCTCAAGGTACTAACTTCAAAACCCCATTTCTTCTGCTTTCTCCCTCAAAAAAACTGACAGTACCCTCCCTTTTCCTTCAATTCTTACCTCTTTAAGGATGACCACGCTGTGTGTCTAGCTGCAAAGAACTTTTAATCCTCATTTCTAACTACCTACTTTATATCACCAGTACTGAATAAGGAGCTGGGCTTCTAGAGGGACTCCTATTGGCAGGGTTGTCTCACATCTTTCCTAATCTAGGGCACTTGAGAACAATCCAAATATCCTTTGTCCCCATCATAGAGTGGAAAAGAGATACTGTGTAAAAAAGCACCTAAAATGATGGCTGAAATATACTAAGCATTTGGTACCATTAATACTTTTCACCTTCCTCTGCATTTTCCCTAATTCTCAGATTTGTTTGTGCCCCCCAAATTAGTGAACAGAAACAGGAGTAGAGCATGAAAAAACATAAACAAGTTGTGATTTAAGCTTTATGTCTGACATTTGAGAAGACAATGACAGAGACTTCTGTAAAAATCTAAAATTGTTTCACTGACTGTCATATTTTGCTTAGCATAATGCTCTTCAGTTTCATCCATGCTGTTGCAAATGGTAAGAATTCCTTCTTTTTTACAGCAGTGTAGTATTTCATTGTGTAGATGGAGCACAGTTTTTAATCCACTCATCTGCTGATGGGTATTTAGGCTGTTTCCAGATCTTAGCAATTGTAAACTGTGCTGCTACGAACATAGGAGTGCATATATCCTTTCTTATTGGTATTCCTGATTTCTTGGGATATATTAGTATTCTTAAAAATGGTATTGCTGGGTCAAAAGACAGTTCCATTTTTAATTTTTCTAGAAATGCCATACTGTTTTTCACAGTGGCTGCACCAGTCTGTATCCCCTCCAGTAGTGAAGGAGGGTTCGTTTTTCTCTGCATCCTCTCCAGCACTTTCCTTTGTTGATTTGTTGATAATAGCCATCCTGACAGGTGTAAGATGGTACCTCATTGTTGTTTTGATTTGCATCCCTCAGATGATTAGTGACTTTGAGCATGTTTTCATATGTCTCTTGGCTTTCTGTATGTCCTCTTTTGAAAAGTGTCTATTTAGGTGCTTTGACCATTTAATTATTGGATTGTTTATCTTTCTTTTGTTAACTTTTATGAGTTCCCTGTAAATTTTGGAGATTAAACCCTTATCAAAGATAACATTGGGTTTGGCTCAGTGGATAGAGTGTCGGCTTGCGGACTGAAAGATCCCGGGTTCGATTCTGGTCAGGGGCATGTACCTTGCTTGCGGGCACATCTCCAATGCGGGATGTGCAGGAGGCGGCTGATCTATGTCTCTCTCTCATTGATGTTTCTGACTTTCTATCCCTCTTCCTTCCTCTCTGTAAATAATCAATAAAATATATTTTTTTAAAAAGATAACATTGGAAAATAGATTCTGCCATGCAGTGGGTTTTCTTGTTGTTTTGTTGATGGTTTCTTTTGCTGTAAAGATATTGCTGGGACAAACGTATGCTATTTTGGAGCCTATGGATTCTTCTGAGATTTTTATGGTTTCCCATCTTACATTTAAGTCCTTTATCCATTTTAGGTTTATTTTTGTGTATGGTGTAAGTTGGTGGTATAGTTTCATTTTTGGGGGTAAGTATCTGTCCAATTTTCCCAAAACTTTGTATTGAAGAGACTGTCTTGACTCCATTGTATGCTCTTTCCTCCTTTGTCAAAAGAATACCACATGATCTCACTCATTTGTGAAATATAAAAAACATTATAAACTGATTAATAAAAATAGAGATGGAGGCAAAGAAGCATCAAACAGACTGTCAAACTACAGCAGGAAGGCTGGGGAAGGTTGGAGAGGGGAGGTAAGAGATCAACCAAAGGACTTGTATGCATGCATATAAGCATAACCAATGGATGCAAGACACTAGTGGCAGGGGGATGAAGGCATGTGCAGGGTGGTAGAGAAGGTGGAGGAAAGTCAATGAGGGGAAAGGAAACATGTGTACTACAATTTGTAATACTTTAAACAATAAAATAAAATTTAAAATTTTTAAAAAATCTAAAATTGGATAGGGCAGCATATGATGTGCAGGTCAGAGCCATTGTCTCCCCTGAATCCAGGGCAAAAACAGCTTTAATTATATTAGAGGTTTAAAAGAAAAATAAGTTGTAAAGTCATGGTAATAGACAATCTCAAAGAAAAATATGGACAGATCCAACTATATAAAAATAGAAACTGTACAATGAACAGTGACATTCATAAAATAAAAATGAAAACAGACTGGGAAAATATAAATAACTCCTATGTCTTGGGATTTTCTTACCCAGGACTTGGTTGCATTTTAAACAGTGGATCAAATCTTAAGAAAAAGGAATAAATGTTATTGAAAGTAATATCAAGCATCAGTAATAAATTGAGAGATGAGTAGAAAGGCACATGTCCCTTCCATGAGCCTTCAAATCTCATTATATACAGGTTGGGGCAAAAACAGGTTTAGAGTTGTTTGGATTAAAAATAGCACAATAAAGACCTGATGATGGCAGCTGGCAGGACAGAGGTGAGGAAGAGGCTGTGAGTGAGTAAGGGGGTGAAAGAAGAGTGTGTAGATGTGTGTGGTGTGTGTGAGAGTGAGTGCGAGACAGTTAAATCAGGCAAGAGTAGCAGGGGCTGGCAGACCAGGCTCTCCTGAATAGGGAGCACTAACCACCGCTGTGGACACTCCCTGGTATTGCAGGACTCAGGCAAAGAGCCCACGCCATCTTGAAGAGGAGAGTGACCTCTTCTAGAAACTCATCAACACTACCACCCAGACAACTGCCCATGACCCAGAAACCACTCTAGACAAAATCCTGCTGCCCTACCCACAGACCTGTAGACCCTAGGACCTCCACCTCCAAAGGTGCACACTCCCATAGCAGTAAGTGCAACTTTCCCCCTCCCCAGTGGCAGACCTCCAGAAACCACAGTCATGGGTTATCAGCGCACAGGCCTCATGACCCCATCACTCCACAGGCAGCTCTTGCGAGCCAATGTGAGCCCCCACTGGGTGTGATATTATATAAAGAAGGGTGCACTGCCCCAGTAGAAATTCTGAATTCACTCATCCTAGATACCTGCCCACAGACACCTCAATATCATGGCTTCAGCACCAGGGCCCCTCAGAGTGCATCAGTGAGCCACACTGGCAAATGCACTGACACAGATGTGGTTTTCCAGAGAGCAGACATCCTGAGCCCATAGCTCCACAGGCAGCTCTTGGGTGCCATTCTGAGCCCCCATTGGATGCTACCTTATACAAACAAGAACGCACTGCCCTGCAGTAGAAATTCTGAATTTTATCTTCCTGGATACCTGTCCAAACACATCTCTATCATGCTGCATCATATCCAGGGCCCTTCAGAGTGAATCAGTGTACTGCACTGGCAAATACATAGTTGGTGCCCTTGTGAGCCACCAGTAGAAGTGCATATATCCAACCATGGAGGCAACAGCAAAACTAAGACTTCCCACCCCACATCTACAGAACTCTGGACACCACAGTGGTGCCTTTTCAGAGCACAGGACTCCTGAGCCCTACCACCCTGACAGATGGCTGCTGGGTACCTCCGTGAGTTCCCATTGGGCATGTGTGATTCCAACCAAGAGCGCAAGGCAACAAAAATTGGGACATACCCCTCCCTGGCTTCTGACTTTGGGAAACCGCACTTGAGCTTTTCCAGCTTGCAGAATTACCTCAAGAGAACCAAAATATCTCAAGCAGGGAGATACGCTGGATTATCAAGCCCAGGAGAACTGAGAGATCACACCAATAGCACTATCCCTAAAAGAAACTGGATAGCAAAGCAGTTTGAACTAGGACACAGAAACAATTAAAATGTTACCACAAAACATGGGGAGGTAAAAAAGCAACCCCCAAAGAAAAGAATAAGAGAAATCACCAGAAAGGGAGTTAAATGAAGTGGAGACAAGTAACATGTCAGAGAAAGAATTCAGAGTAATGGTTATAAAGATACTCAAAGATCTGGATGACAAATACACACAACTCAATGACAAATACACACAACACAATGAGAATTATAAGAAGCTGAAAGAGAATGTCAGGAAGATGAAAAGGAACCAAGAGGAAATGAAGAATGACATAGCTGCAATAAAAAAAAACACAATGGAAGGCTTAAACAGCAGACTAGACAAGGCTGAGGACCATATCAGCAAATTAGAAGACAAGGTAGTAAAACACACAAAAACACAGCACCAACTGAAAAGAAAACTTAAAAAGCAAGAGGGGAGCTTAAGGGAGCTTTGGGAAAACACAAAATGGAAAAATATCTGCATTATAGGTGTACCAGAAGGAGAGGAAAAGAAGCAACTAATAGAAAACATGTTTGAAGATATAATAACAGAAAACTTCTCTTATATTGGCCAGAAAAAAAACAAAAACTATGCAAGTCCAAGAAGCACATAGAATACCAAACAAGATGAGCCCAGAAAGATCAACACCAAGACACATGATAATTAAACTGGAAAAAATCAATGACAAAGTAAGAAACTTAAAGGCTGCCAGAGAGAGTCAGAAAGTTACCTACAAGGGATCTCCCAGAATATTAACTGGTTTTTCAACAGAAAAACACCAGGCCTAAAGGAAATGGAATGAAATATACAAAGTGATGTAAAACAAGGGACTGAATCCAAGAATACCATACTCAGCAAGCCTATCATTCAAAACTGAAGGTGAAATCAGGAGCTTCACAGACAAAAAAAGTCTAAGAGAATTTATTACCACCAAGCCAGCAATGCAAGAAAAGCTAAAGGGACTGCTGTAAAAAGAAGAAACACAAAGGCAAGAAGAAACACAACCTTAAGAATAAAAATGATGACAAACAAGTACTTATCAATAATAACATTAAACATAAATAGATTAAAAGTTCTGATCAAAAGACATAGGGTAGCTGAATGGATAATAAAACATAATCCATATATTTGCTGTCTGCAAGACATCCACCTCAGAACAAAGGATTCACACAGACTGATAGTGAAGGGATAGAAAAATTGTATTGAGGCAAATTAAAATGGAAAAAAAAGCTGGGATTGCAATACATATATCTGACAAAATAGACTTCAAGTTAAGCCATTGCCCTAACTGGTTTAGCTCAGTGGATGGAACATCAGCATGTGGACTGAAGGGTCTTGGGTTCTATTCCAGTCAAGGGCATGTACCTTGGTTGCAGACACATCCCCAGTAGGGGGGGGTGTGTGCAGGAGACAGCTGATCAATGTTTCTCTATCACCGATGTTTCTAAATCTCTATCCCTCTTCCATCTTCTCTGTAAGAAATCAATAAAATATATTTTTTAAAAAGTAAAAGCCATAACAAAAGATAAAGAAGGCCACTACAGGAGCAACCAAATACATAAAACAACTTCGGGAAGATATCATGGGTGAGATTGATAGCAATATAGTCATAGTAGGTAACTTTGATACCACACTAAAATCACTGGATAAATCCTCAAAACAAAAACCCAGCAAAGAAACAGCAATCTTAAATGACTTACTAGAACAGATGGACTTAATTCAGAATATTTCACCCCAAAGCTACAGAACATACATTCTTCTTCAGTACACATAGCACATTTTAAATGATAGACCACATATTAGGACAGAGGCAAAGTCTCTTCAAATTCAAAAGGTTAGAAATTATAACAAGCAACTTCTCATATCACAATGGCATAAAACTAGAGAACAATTACAATAAAAACAATGAAAATAATCCAACACTTGGAGACTAAATAGCATGCTATTAAACAGTGATTGGGTTACCAAATAGATCAAAGAAGAAATAAAAAGCATCCTGGAAAATAATGACAATGAAAACACAACAATCCAAAGTCTATGGGACAGAATAAAACCAGTCATGAGAGGGAAGTTCATAGATCTACAGCCTTACAATCCCCCTGCCCCCCACCAAAAAAAAAAAAAAAAAAAAAACACACACACACACACAAGAAAAAATGGTAACAAATTATCTAACCTTGCAACCTAAAGAACTATAAAGAAAGAAACAAGAAAAGCCCACAGTAAACAGAAGGAAAGAGATAATAAAGATCAGAGCAGAAATAAATGACATAGAGACAAAAAACAAACACACACGGACACACAATACAAAAGATCAATTCAACCAAGAGCTGGTTCTCTGAAAGGATAAACAGGATTGAAGAACCTGTAAGAAGGCTCACCAAGAAGCAAAGAGAGAGGACCCAAATAAAAAAAAAATCAGAAATGAAAGAGGTGAAGTAACAACTGACACCATTGATATACAAAAGATTGTAAAAAAATGCCACAAACAACTCTATTTCAAAAAACTGGACAACATCGACGAAACGGGCACATTCCTAGCAAAAGACAAGCTTCCGAAACTCAATATAGAAGAATAAAAATACCTGAATAGGCCTATGAAATTGAAAGACTAATCAAAAAGCTTCCAGCAAACAAAAGCCCTGGATCCGATTGCTTCACATGGGAGTTTTACTGAACATTCAAAGAACTAAAACCAATCCTTCTCAGACTATTCCAAAAAAATTCAAGAGGAAGGCACACTTCCAAGTTTTTTCTGTGAAGCCAGCATTACCTTAATCCCAACATTAGAAAAAGACATCACAAAGAAAGAGAATTAGAGGCCAATATCCCTGCTGAACATAGATGCTAAAATCCTCAACAAAATTATAGCCAACAGAATCCAGCATTACATTAAAAGATCATAAACCATGAATAAGTGGGATTTTTTACAGGGATGTAAGGCTGATACAATATCCACAAATCAATAAAAATGATACATAAATAAACAAATTGAGAGACTAAAATCACATAATCATATCAATTGATGCAGAAAAGTCATTTTGACAAAGTACACCAATTTCTGATAAAAATGCTCCACAAAGTGGGAACCGAAGGATCATAACTCAACACAATAAAAGCCTTATAGGACAAACCTACAGCCAACATCATACTCAATGGGCAAAAACTAAAATCATTTCCCTTAAGAACAGGAACAAGACAAGGATGCCCACTTTCACCACTTCTGTTTAACAGAGTACTGGAAGTGCCTGCCACAGTAATCAGACAAGAAGAAATAAAGGGCATCCCAACTGGAAAAGAAGAAGTAAAACTGTCCTTATTCACAGATGACATGATATTGTAAATAGAAAATCCTAGACTCCATCAAAAGTTATTAGACTTAATAAATGAATTTGGCAATGGAGCAGGATACACAAATAATGCCAATAATGACATTACAGAAGAGAGATTAACAAAACAATCCGATTTACCATTGCACAAATAAAAATTAGATACCTAGGAATAAACTTAACTAAGGAGGTAAAATAGCTCTACTCAGAAAACTACAGGACATTGAAAAAAAGAGATAGAGGAAGGCATAAACAGATGGAAGAACATAGATCGGTAGAAACAACATCATTACAATGTCCATTCTACCCAAAGCAATCTATAGATTCAATGAACTCCCATTAAAATACCAATGACATATTTCACAGACCTAGAACAAACTCTGAAAAAATTTACCAGGATTTAAAAAAGACTCCAAGTAGCTGCAGTGATCCTGAGAAAGAAGAACAAATTAGAAAGCATCTCAATACCAAATATCAAGCTCTATTCAAAGCCACTGTTTTCAAAACTGCTTGGTACTGGTATAAGAACAGACATATAGATCAATGGAATAGAATAAAGAACCTTGAAATCAACCTAAACCACTATGCTCAATATTTGACAAAGGAGGCAAGAACATACAATGGAGTGAAGACAGTCTCTTTAATAAATGGTTCTGGGAAATTTGGTCAGAAATATGCAAAAAAAATGAAACTAGACCATTAACTAACACCATACACAAAAATAAACTCAAAATGGATAAAGGACTTAAATGTACAACAAGAAACCATAAAAATTCTAGAGGAATCCATAGGCAGAATAATCTCAGACATATATAGAAGCAATATCTTCACTAATACATCTCCTAGGGCAATGGAAACTAAAGATAAACAAATGGGACTACATCAAAATAAAAACCTTCTGTACAGCAAAAGAAACCATCAACAAAACAACAAGAAAGCTCACTGCATGGGATAACATATTTGACAATGCTATCTCCGATAATGGTCTAAACTCCAACATTTACAGGGAACTCATACAACTTAACAAAAGGAAGATAAACAATCGAATAAAGAAATGGGCAATGGACTTAAATAGATACTTTTCAAAGAAGTCATAACGAAGGCCAAGAGGCATATGAAAACATGCTCAAAGTCACTGATCACCTGAGAAATGCAAATCAAAATGACAATGAGGTACCATCTCACACCTATCAGAATGGTTATATCAACAAGTCATCAAATGACAAGTGCTGGTGAGGATGTGGAGAAAAAAGAATCCTGGTGCACAGCTGGTGGGAATGCAGACTGATGCAGCCACTGTGGAGAACAGTATGGAGTTTTCTCAAAAAAAAAAAAACAACTAAAAATGGAACTCCCATTTGACCCAGTTTTCCCCTTTCTAGGAATATATCATAAAAGACTAGAAACACCAATCGGAAAGGATATATGCACTCCTATGTTCATAGCAGCACAATTCACCATAGCTAAGATTTTGAAACTGACTAATTACCCATCAGCAGATGAGTGGATTAAAAAACTGGTACATCTACACAATATAATACTATGCTGTGATCAAAAACAAGGAATTCTTACCACTTGCAACAGCATGGATGGAACTAGAGAGCATTATGCTAAGTGAAATAAGTCAGTCAAAGAAAGATAAATATCACATGATTTCACTCATTGTTCATGGAATATAATGAACAATATAAACCATTGAACAAAAGCAGATCCAGAGTCAGAGAAGTGTCAATCAGACCATCAAACCTCAGAGGAAAGATAGGGGAGGGTGGGGGTAAGGAGGAGAGATCAACCAAAGCACTTGTATGCATGCATAGAAGCCTAACCAATGGACACAGACAATAGGGGGGGGTGAGGGCATGAGTGGGAGGTTCAGGGAATAAGGACACATATGTAATACCTTAATCAATGAAGAAATAAAAAAATACATATGGGACAAGAAGCTGAGCGGAGAAGCCATGCTGGTGGCATAGGTAAACACCTGAACTTGCTGCCGCACACAACCACTTCAAAACTACAACTAAAAGAAAAAAAAAACAGATATCATCCAGAACCATGAGAATGCTGGATGAGTGGAAATTCTACAACTAGAAGGAAAGAGAAAAGCACACTGAGACTCGGAGGACACAAGGTGAGGTGCAGAAGTGCATAAATACAGAGGCGCACACTCAGAAAGGGCTGGCAACTTAGTATGCTGTTTTCTTTTTCAATTGGGAGGGAGACACAAGTTCCCAACTACTCTGAATTCCGGTTCTGGGTGGGACTCTGAGGACCCAGACTCATATGGGGAGAAACTGGACTGTTTGGCCTCAGGCGGAACTCGAGGACGGCTTACTCTCAGAGGTGCTTGCAGCGATCATTGCTTCTACACTGTGTCGTGGGACACAGAAACAGGACCTCTTCCAAGCTGGGCTGACAGTCAGTCATTGCTATTTTCTCCACCCTGGTGATTCCTGAGACCCCTCCCCACCCAATTTGTGCACAGAGTCTTTTGCATATGAATGGCCTGGCCCTTTGCAGTCTGACATCTAACATAATGCAGTTGGGTCAAATAGCCCCAGAGCCTCCAAAAGAAGACCCAAGACTCCACAGCAGCTTGCATTATTTCACAGCTGGGCCTCATCTGGGCACCTCCAAATCCCAAAGAGAAGGAATATGCAGATCTCTCTGTTGGTCATGCTGGGTGGCCTCTCTCCTTGGAGATCCAAGAGCCAATGTACCCAGTGCTCCAAGAGAGACCATCCAGACTACAAATCTTCAGATATATAATAGACACATTCAGGGGGTAAACTCTGAGCGCCAAAGCCCCACTGAAGCAAGTCTTGCCCTATAAGGGTGTCTCCAGCACAGAAGTTCTCCCATCATAGACACAACTGATCCTCACAGCCAATTGGCTTGGAGGTCAATTACTCTGAAGTGATGCCAACAATGATCAAGACTAAACTACAACAAGACTGTGCAGTGAGCCCACAAAGGGGTGCACCAAGAGTGTCCACCTCAGGTAATTAGGGAGGCTGAGACACTGGACCATATAGGACACCTAGCACACAAAGCTACACTATCAACACAAAAAAGCAGCCAAAATGCCGAGACAAAGAAGCAGGTCACAAATGAAAGAAATAGAGGAAAGCAAAGTATGGATATAGAGTTCAAAACCACAGTTATAAGATTCTTCTAGAATTTTCTAGAAATAGCAGATAAATTTAGTGAGAATCTTGAGGTTATGAAAAAGGACCAACTAGAAATTAAGCATAAACTGACTGAAATAAAGAGTAATATACAGAGATCCAACAGGAGACTAGGGGATCCCAAGAATCAAGACAAAGATTTGAAATACGAAGAAGCAAAAAACACCCAACCAGAAAAGAAAAAAAAATCCAAATATATGAAGATAGTTATAAGGAGCCTTTTGGACAATTTCAAGTGTACCAACATCAGAATTATGGGATTGCCAGAAGAAGAGAGAGAGCAAGATATTAAAAATCTATTTGAAGAAATAACAAGAGAAAACTTCCCCCACCTGATGAAAGAAATAGATTTACAAGTTCAGGAAGCACACAGAATCCCAAACAAAAGGAATCCAAAAGGGACCACACCAAGACACAATATAATTAAAATGTCAAGGTCAAAAGATAGAAAGAATCTTGAAAGCAGCAAGAGAAAAACAGTTAATTACCTATAAAGGAGTACCCAAAGAAGTGACAGCTGATTTATCAACAGCAACGATGCAGGCCAGAAGGAAGTGGCAAGAAACATTCAAAATGATGAATAGCAAGAATGTACTACCAAGATTATTCTATCCAGCAAAGCTATCATTTAGATTTTAAGGTCAGATAAAAATCTTCATAGATAAGAAAAAGTTAAAGGAATTCATCACTGTGAGACCAGTATTATATGAAATGCTGAAGAGTATTCTTTAAGAAGAGGAAGAAGAAGAAAAAGGTAGAGACAAAAACTATGAAAAACAAAGTGACAACAAATACATATCTATCAACAAGTGAATCTAAAAATCAAGTGAATAGAGGTCTAGAAAATGGCGGCTTCATAGATGGATGTGTCC
>PVJN01033052.1:0-23711 GCA_004026805.1 Lasiurus borealis | reverse complement strand
CTCTCTCTCTCTCGCAGCGGTGGCAGACTCGGCAGCCTGGGAGTTCCCGGACGTGTGCCGGCACTACTTCGGCGCCTTCGGGCAGTGGTCGAGCCTCCTGTTCTCGCTGGTGTCGCTGGTCGGAGCCATGGTCGTGTACTGGGTGCTCATGTCCAACTTCCTGTTCAACACCGGCAAGTTCCTGTTCAGTAAGTCTCCCTGTCACGGCGTCCCCGGTCCGACCCGGCGCCATCGCCGCGGTCCCGGTTTAGTTTGTGGCCTCACGTTCTGGGCGGGGGACCAGGGAAGGCAAAGGTGCTGCTTGTAATTCTGGGCAATCTATTGGACTCCGTTTGTTTTCTGTGGGTGTGATCTCCTACATCACGTGTACGCTCATTTGCAAAGGCTAATTTTCGAGTCCGTTATGCTCCTTCAGACTCTCTAATTAATATACAGTGGTACCTCGAGATATGAGTTTAATTCGTTCCGTAACCTTGAGGCGTGGGAAACTATGAGACACTCGAGTCGTGGTAAACGGGTGGGTCGTGTGCAGCCGGCCGATCCGCGCGATGACTCCTATCTCAAATGTTGCTCGTATTTCAAAGCAAAAACCGCTCGCTCAACGGCTCGTATCTCAAAAATCTCGTATGTTAGGGCACTCGTATCTCGAGGTACCACTGTACAACATACGAAGCTCCCGCAGGTGTTTTCCGTCTCTGCCCCGAGATTGTAGCACAAAGTCACCAGCTTAGGGAGCCGGTTCAGAAGTATCGGTTACGAGACGTCGATGTGGAGAGTCTCGGGGGAGCAGACTCCAGCCACTCGACTTTGGAGTGTCAGGATCAAAGTCAGGAGCCGTGAGCTATGCGCTGTGCACAGACCCCGCGGGTGCGGCTGGGGACGCTGTGCAGCCAGGGCATTTGTCAGGCTTTTCTGGTGCCTGATGCCCACCCCATCAACAGCCTCAGCTTCTCATCTCAGACCACGCCCGGCCCCTGGAGAGGCTGTGAGACCCGGAACACCAAACCCCCTTGCCTCTGCCCTGGCGTGCACACGGCGGAGTCCCGTGCTTAACCCACTTTACGACCAGGAGTCGCCTCTCTCGTCCTCGCCGCCTCTTTGAAGCTGTAATCCAGCGCGTTTATTACTGCTTCCCGGTCAGACAGGCCAGCGCCACGCGGCACCGAGCGAGCGCGCAGGCCCAGGGGGCAGCAAACGTGCCCCCACCCGCCTGGCCGGTCCCCGCCCCCCCCCACCATACCGGGGGTGAGAGGCACCAAGTGTCTGCCCACACTGACCTGCCGGCACCGGTGCACGGGGAGCGGTGGGCAGTTAGGACCACGTGGCCCGGGAAAGCACCTGCTGTGCTCTGTGAGCGGCCGGTGATTTCCTCACCAACTGGCCGTGGTGTTGCCCTTCCCTCCGCAGACTTTGCCCTTCTGGGAGGTGTGGCCCGCTCACACGTCAGCGAGACAGAGAGAGATGTACACGCATGGTCTTTATCCGGGGCTCTTACCTGGACTCTCAGCCCCTGGGCGGCCAGTATAAGGTGTGGCCAGCTCACACATGAGCGAGAGCAGAGGGGATGTACACGCATGGTCTTTATCTGGGCTTTTACCTGGACTCGGCCCCTGGGCGGCCAGTATAAGGTGTGGCCAGTTCACACATGAACAAGAGCAGAGAGAGATGTACTACACTCATGGTCTTTACCAGGCTCTTATCTGGGATCAGCCCCTGGGCGGCAGTATAAATGTACCAGCTCACACGTCAGCGAGAACAGAGAGAGATGTACACGCATGGTCTTTACCAGGCTCTTACCTGGACTTGGCCCCTGGGCGGCCAGTATAAGGTGTGGCCAGCTCACACGTCAGCGAGAGCAGAGGGGGACGTACACACATGGTCTTTACCAGGCTCATACCTGGGCGGCCAATATAAGGTGTAACCAGCTCACACGTCAGCGAGAGGAGAGAGAGGTGTACACACATGGTCTTTATCCGGGGCTCTCACCTGGACTCAGCCCCTGGGCGGCCAGTATAAGGTGTGGCCAGCCACGTGTTAGCAGGAGCAGAGGGGACGTACACGCATGGTCTTTATCCGGGGCTCTCACCTGGACTCAGCCTCTGGGCTGATGTTTAAGACCCTCGGTCCAGGGGCACCTTCCCGGCAGGACAGCGACGCCAGGGCCTCACCCGGGGGGGAGAGAAGGGGGCCGAGCAGCGGAGCCGTGAGTGGCCGAGGTGGCCTGACTCCGGGTCAGCGGTGCTGTCCCCCGGACGACCCTCCCGCCGGTTTCGGGTAAAAGGCGTGAGCGGGGACCGGCTCCGCCTCCCGTCCAGGATCCTCAGGCCCCGTCTGTCCTCCGCTTCTTTCAGACTTTGTCCATCACATCAACGACACGGACGCCGCGCTGAGGACCAACGACAGCAGCCCCGGTGAGCAGTTGGAACCGGGTTTAAGGTAGAAGTGGTGGCTGTGTTCAGGGACAGGACGACCCCCAGCGGTTCCCCCCGTGCTAGCTGGGCCTCTGCTGACCCGCTGGCCGTCAGCGTGCAGAAGGCACCGGGAGCAGCTGCACCCGGGCGGTGCCGATGGGAGGGGGCGACGCCAGGCCCCTCGCGCACCTCATGGCTGCGGCCACATGTCAGGCCCGTGTCTGCCGTGAGGACTTGGTGCGTCGTAGGTCACACCCCTGGACCCCGCCCGCGTTCGGTCCGGTGTCCGGCGCTGGCGCTCGGTCACTAAGGTGGAGGCCCACGCTGGTCTCCTGGGAGTCGCTCCCCTCCTGTCGGCGAGCAGCCGGGAGCGCGCAGGCCTGGCGGTGCGTCTGCGCTTCCTGCCGGTGGCGCTGAGGACGCCACCATGTCCGTCTCACCGGCCGGGTTACCCCGGAGCGGCCGGCGTGCCCCGGGCTGCTGAGCCTGAGAGCGGGGTGGGCCGCGTTCCCGGTGGACAGAGGTTGCCGCCTGCCGCCAGGGCTGGGACAGTGGCTTCACCTCCCCGCTCCCCGGGTAACTAACGTCGGGTCCCTCTGGCTGCCATCCCGTGGGATACACTCCGGGAGGATGACTCTGGCTTCCGGGATGCAGGGTCCCCGGGCTCTGACCGCTGATGAGGTGCTGGCAGTGCCGTGACCGCCACGCCAGCGACGCCCGCTCTCTGTTCCAAACCGGGACGGGCCGTTGCTGGCCGAAGCCAGCCGGGTGGTGGTGGAGGGCTAATCTCAGCACGGCCGCCCTGAGGTTACCGTCACGCACACGAGGTCCGATGCGGGGCCTGTGAGATGGCCCCCCAAAACTCCTCTGGCCCACTCTCTGCTCGCTGGCCGCGGGGCACAGGGGTTTGTGGGAGCGCTCACAGCTCCCCGTGGAAACGAGGGCTGTGCCTGCGAGTTTTCATTTTTTTTTTTTAATATATATTTTATTGATTTTTCACAGAGAGGAAGGGAGAGAGATAGAAAGTCAGAAACATCGATGAGAGAGAGACATCGATCAGCCGCCTCCCGCACGCCCCACAGTGGAGATGTGCCCGCAAGCAAGGTACATGCCCTTGACCGGAATCGAACCCGGGTCCTTTCAGTCTGCAGGCCGACGCTCTATCCACTGAGCCAAACCGGTCTCGGCTATGTCTTTTTTTTTTAATGTATTTTATTGATTTTTTACAGAGAGGAAGGGAGAGACAGAAAGTCAGAAACATCCATGAGAGAGAGACACCGACCAGCCGCCTCCTGCACACCCCACAGTGGGGATGTGCCTGCAAGCAAGATACATGCCCCCGACTGGAATCGAACCCGGGACCTTTCAGTCCGCAGGCCAACGCTCTATCCACTGAGCCACACCGGTCTCAGCTGCCTGCGCGTTTTCTGACATCTCCCATCCCCCTTTTGTTGGGTCCAGGGAGGAGGTTTCTAACCTCTCCCGAGTATAAGCCTCCGTCTTTCCCGAGAGGAGAGGCGGGGTGGTGGGGTGCAGGCTGAGGCGGGTCCTCCCTGTCTGCTCCCTGCGCGTGCTCCTGACCGCCGCCTCTCCCTTGCAGTGACCTGTCCGAGCGCGGGCAGCGGCCGTCCGGACAACAGCTCCGCGGCGCTCTGGGCCCACGCGGCGGCGGGCCTGCCGCAGTTCGAGGCGTGGTGGCACAAGTCCCGCACCGTGCCCTTCTACCTCGTGGCGCTGCTGCTGCCGCTGCTCAGCTTCCGGTCGCCCTCCTTCTTCTCCAGGTTCAACGTCCTCGGTGCGCTGAGGCTCCGGGCGGGGGCGGGGCCTCCTGGGGGGGTGGGGCATGGAGGGGCTACCCGGCTATTCCTCTGTGTTAATCATTCACCCGCATTTCCCTGCTCCTGGGCTTGCTTTTTTGTTTCGTTTTTTGTTTTGTTTTTAAATATATTTTATTGATTTTTTTACAGAGAAGAAGGAAGAGGGATAGAGAGCTAGAAACATCGATGAGAGAGAGACATTGATCAGCCGCCTCCTGCACGCCCCACACTGGGGATGTGCCTGCAACCAAGGTCCATGCTCTTGACCGGAATCGAACCTGGGACCTTTCAGTCCACAGGCTGACGCTCTATCCACTGAGCCACACCGGTTTATAGATAGATAGATAGATAGATAGATATAGATACACATATATATATCTGTATATATATATGTGTATCTATATCTATCTATCTATATATATACATACATATGTATACTGTAATATATTTTATTGAATTTTTACAGAGAGGAAGGGAGAGGGATAGAGAGTTAGAAACATCGATGAGAGAGACAGCGATCAGCCGCCTCCCACACGCCCCCTACTGGGGATGTGCCCGCCACCAGGATACATGCCCTTGACCGGAATCGAACTTGGGATCTTCCAGTCCGCAGGGCCGACACTCTATCCACTGAGCCACACCGGTTTCGGCTATTTCGTTTTTTTTGGTGTTGTGGATCCTCACCCCAGGATATTTTCCCATTGATTTTAGAGAGAGGGGAAGGGAGAGGGAGAGACAGAGAGAGACATGGATATAAGAGAAACACACCAATTGGTGGCCTCCCGCACACACACCTCCCACGAGGGCTGGGGATCAAGCCCACAAACAAGGTACGTGCCCTTGAGTGGAACCGAACCCGGGACCCTCCAGTCCGAGGGCCGACCTGTTCACTGAGACTCACCGGCGAGGGCTTGGGGCTGTCGTGAGGACGGGCACAGGGAACGGGGGTGACGGTTTCAGACCCAGGTCCCTCCCGAGGCGAGTCGATGATTCCCCCACGGGCCCTCCCTGAGGGTGGAGGGGGAGGAAGTAGACTAGATTCCAAAGGCTGGCCAGCCGGTCAACCCTCACCAAGGGAGGCCTGGAGTGGCGCTCATGTCCTGCTCAACCTTTTTTCATGCTGTGACCTTTTAAGACAGCTCCTCATGTGGTGGTGACCCCCAATCATAAAATTATTTTCTGCCGAGACCGGTTTGGCTCAGTGGACTGAAAGGCCCCAGGTTCAATTCCGGTCGTGGGCATGTACCTTGCTTACGGGCACATCTCCACTGTGGGGTGTGCAGGAGGCGGCTGATCGATGTCTCTCTCTCATTGATGTTTCTGACTTTCTATCTCTCTCCCTTCCTCTCTGTAAAAAATCAATAAAAATATATTTTAAAAAATTATTTCCGTTGCTACTTCATCACTGTCATTTTGCTGCTGTTAATGAATCATAATGTAAATATCTGTTTTCCCATGGTCTTAGGCGACCCTGCTAGGAGTTTTCAACCTGTGGGTCGCAACCCACACGTAGAGAACTGCTGCTGTAGAGCCTAAAACCATCAGAAAACACAAGATATTTACATGATGATTCATAACAGCAGCAAAATGACAGTGATGAAGTAGCAACGGAAATAACTTTATGGTTGGGGGTCACCACCACATGAGGAGCTGTCTTAAAGGGCTGCGGCCTTAGGAAGGTTGAGAACCGCTGTTAGAGCGCAGCCCAGAGCGTCACCGACTGCCCGCCTGGGGCCGCCTCTGCTCACGCCGAGGGTCTACCTGCCTTAGCCCTCCGGCGCTTTTTCTTCCTGGAGCACATTCGCCGCTAGGGGAGCGGGCTTCTCCCCGGGAGCCGGAGTCGCACACGCTCCCGAAATCACGGGATGAGCTCCACCCTGTCCCCTCTCACGGCCCTCAGGGACCAGAGGCACCGGGGCAGCTCCGAGCGGCTAGCTAGGTCCCCGCTGCCATCCTCAGGAGCTGATGGCCCTCTGGGGCGTCTCCCTCCCCGTAGATCCGATCCGCTCGCAGCCCGGGGTGTAATCCCCCCACCCGAGACTCCATCACGCTGAGGCTCAGGGGCCCAGCGACCGACCGACGAGGGAGGGTGGTCCCCTTCCCTCGGCCTCCGCAGACACAGAGAGAGAGGCCCTGTCCCGCCAGCCAGCCTCCTGTCTGCTGCCAGACCCCCCACCCCCTCCCAGCCCGCAGTGGCCTGGCGGCTCGGCTGTGGTTTCCTGGCCGGCCCGCCCACTTCCGAGGACCGGGTCCCTGACCGTGAACCGAGACAAGGGTGTGCCAGCCTTCTCGCAGGCTGACTCCTTCCCACCCCTAAGGACCATCTGTCTCTGCCCCTTTCCCGGTGCCTTTCTGTGAAAGCTGGGGCTTCCTAGAGAAACTGGCACCCGATTCCCAAGAAACCTCCTGGACTCAACTCCCTTCACGACCTAACCTTCACGACCTAACCCCTTAACGACCTAGCCCTTTAACGACCTAACCCCTTAACGACCTAACCCCTTAATGGGAGGAGCGACCCTCCGGCTCCCAGGCTGACACTTTGGAGCCCGTCCCTGTGCCCGAGGCTGTGGGTGGACCGTCTTCTCCCCGAACCTCCCCCCTCCCTGCAGCCCCCTCCCCACACCTCCCGCCGGCAGCTGCCCATCACAGCCTCCCCCAGGCCCAGCCGCGCCCGGGCTCTAGGCCCCTGGCCTGGCCCTAGATGTCGCACTGACGTGCCCAGCCTGTCGAGGCCCGAACCTTCCAGCGCAAACACCACGTGTGTCCCTGTTCTGGTGCCGCCCGGCAGCCCTGCGGGGGGTGCTGTGGCCGCCGCCACGCTCAGCTCCGAGGAGCGCCGGGCCCACCCTTCAGCCATGTCCCAGGCCCTTCCCCAGGTCATCCCGGGGCCTCCTGCTTCGTGTGTCTGCTCTGTGTGTGCTGCTACCTCGCACCCACTCCTGCCTTAAACCCACCCACTCCCGGTGTGGCAGGGAACGCAGGGACGGCGACAGTGTCCCGTCTCTGCTGGAACCCGAACCGGCAGGATTATAGCACCTGCCGACCCAACAGGCCTGAGTGGTTCTGGTGTCTCCCTCCCAGGCACGGTGTCCGTCATCTACCTGACCTTCCTCGTGACCTTGAAGGCCGCTCGCTCGGGATTCCACCTGGAGTTTCACTGGTTTACGCCGACGGAGTTTTTTGTGCCAGGTGAGCTGCGGTAAAGAGAGCGTTAATGGTGGGAACGTCTTGCTTTCGCCGAGTGCTGTCGTGGGTGCGGTGAAGCCGAAACAGGTCCCTGGAGGCCTGGCTGGCGGCTCCGTGGCGTGGAGCATCGCCTGCACCCGCAGGTTTGACCCAGGTCCCGGCCGGCGTGGGCAGGCCGCCCGTTAGTGTCTCTCCCCCGCTCCCCTCCCGTCTCGGGAACCAGTATGATTGCCCTGGGTTGGGAATGAGCGGAGCGTCCAGGTGACATGGCTCTGCCCTGCCGTGTTCGGGAGCAACGGGCCTTGCCCGCTGGGCCTTCACGCGACACGCGGGCGGCGTCCGGACCCAGCCTTGGCCGGGAAGCGGAGCCCGGGGTCTCTGGGACCTCGGACCCGGTCCGGGCAGACACCGGGAGCCGCACGCTCGTCGGCGGCAGCAGCGGCGTTGCCTGCAGGGTTTCCTGTCGCCGTCTTTCAGGCCGAGGTCCCCACTGCCTGTTCCCTCCCACCTCCTTCCTTGAGGTCACAGCCTGGCCATTTCTAAGTTCCACCCAAAGGCGGGGATGTGGACAGAAGAGTTTTCCGTTGTCCCTCTAGAGCAGCGGTTCTCAGCCTTCCTAAGGCCGCGACCCTTGCATACAGTTCCTCATGGGGTGGTGACCCCCAACCATGAAATTCTGCTACTGTGAAGCATCGTGATGTCAATATCTGTTTTCTGATGGTCTCAGGCAACCTTGATAGCAGTTTTCAACCTGTGGGTCGCAACCCACACGTTGGGAACCACTGCTGTCGAGCCTAAGACCATCGAAAAACACAGATATTTACATGACGATTCATTCACAGCAGCCAAATGACAGTGATGAAGCAGCCACGAAAATAATTTTAAGATTGGGGGTCACCACCACATGAGGAGCTGTGTTAAAAGGTCACAGCATTAAAAAAAGGTTGAGAGCCACTGCTTTAAAATAAATCCCACTCGCAGCAACACCGCCAGCTGCGCTTTGGGACGGTCCTCCCGTCTCTCTTTGCACACGCACACGCACATGCACACACACACACACACACACACACGTGTACACGCACATGTTTTCAGTCCAAGTGCGGGCCTGCCAGTGTGCTGCCGGGCCCTGCGCACTCGCCGTACACGCCGTCCTCCCCCAGAGCCGGATCCTCACTGACAGCTCACCTTCGAGCGGCCATCCCTCATCATGCAGACGGAGAAGTCACTCTGGTGTTTTTTTTGTTTGTTTTTTTTTTAAATATATTTTATTGATTTTTTACAGAGAGGAAGAGAGAGGGATAGAGAGTTAGAAACATCCATCAGCCGCCTCCTGCACGACCCCTACCGGGGATGTGCCCGCCACCAAGGTCCATGCCCTTGACCGGAATCGAACCTGGGACCTTTCAGTCCGCAGGCCGACGCTCTATCCACTGAGCCACACCGGTCCCGGCACTCCGGTGTTCTCGCGCAGTGCCGTCGGCTCGCCATTAAGAAACGTTCGGTGACCAGTTCTCCCTCCCACGATTCCTTTTCTAATGTTTTTTTTTTTCTGGAAAATTGAAGTATGGGCGGGTGGGGGGGAAGGATCGGGGGTCCTTCAGAACCTGGATTTGAGTCTGCCCTCCTCACACCCACCACTCAGGGGCCTCGGACGGGACCCTGGGTGAGGTTCCCTCCCCGGGGGGTCCCCCCACCCCATGCCGTTCCTTTTAACCCTTCGAGCACCTGCTTGAGTGGCGCTGAGCCCCGAGGGGCCTCGCAGAGAGGTTTCCGTGCCCCCGTCCCCGGCAGACACGGACGCCCGGCTGTGAGTGAGCAGCGTCGTCTGCGTGTCAGTGTTAAGGCGGCTCCCCCGCCTCTCTCTCCTAGAGATAAGAGCTCAGTTCCCGCAGCTGACGGGCGTGCTGACCCTGGCTTTCTTCATCCACAACTGCGTCATCACGCTGCTCAAGAGCAACAAGAACCAGGAGAACAACGTGAGTAGCGAGCGGCGCCTGAGAGGGGAGGCGCGAGGCTGTGAGCCTCTCGGGTGAAACCGGAGACCACGGGCGGCGGGCGGTGGGTGTTTCAGGCCGAGGCGGGAGGCCATGCCACGCGATCCCGGTGGGCACGGCCCCAGGCCGGCGGTGGGTGGCCGCCAGCCGCCACGGGCGGTAGGTAAACAAGCGGCGGTGGCTGTGTTTCAAGGAAACTTTATTTACCAAAACGGACAGCTGCCGGGCGTCGCCGGGTTTCACCGGGGCCACGCTTTGCCGGCTCCTGTTTGAGCGAGCACTAAAAAAAAACAAAAAAAAAAGCAACAGAGGGCAGGCTATAGCGGTCAGCACCGGTGAGGAAAGCTTTAAAAATACTCAGCGGCCCGAACAGCAGGAGGAGGGACAGAGAGAAAACACACAGAGCAAGGTGAGAGCTGGAACCCCAGTAACGCCGGTAACTGCCGGAAGTAAAAACAGGCTACATGGCCGAGACCGGTGTGACTCAGTGGATAGAGCGTCGGCCTGCGGACTGAAAGGTCCCAGGTTCGATTCCGGTCAAGGGCATGGACCTTGGTGGCAGGCGCATCCCCAGTAGGGGGTGTGCAAGAGGCGGCTGATCGATGTCTCTCTCCCATCCATGTTTCTGGCTTTCTTTCTTTTTCTTTTTTTTTTAATTTTTTAAAATATATTTTATTGACAGAGAGGAAGGGAGAGAGATAGAAAGTCAGAAACATCGATGAGAGAGAGACACCCATCAGCCGCCTTCTGCACGCCCCACTGCGGAGACGTGCCCGCAAGCAAGGTACATGCCTCTGACCGGAATTGAACCCGGGACCTCTCAGTCCTCAAGCTGATGCTCCATCCACTGAGCCAAACCAGTCTCGGCTGTTTCTGACTTTCTATCCCTCTCCCTTCCACTCTGTGAAAAAAAAAACAATAAAATATATATATTTTTAAAAAATAGGCTACATGTGGCCATTAGAAGACAGGGATTGTCAGAGCGACTGAAAAACCTAGCTCTGTGCTCTCTGTAAGCAGCGTCCTTCCAACATAAAGACGCTCCAGGGCAGGAAGGCGGCGGGGCTGTTTTAATGCCACGGCGGCGGACCTCAGGATGAGGAGTGTTGCCAAAATATAGAGGGACATTGTCTAATGACCTTTCGGGATCGGCTGACTCATCAGGAAGACATAATAATCCTAAACATGCGTGCGCCCTCCCGGACAGAACTTCCTGCAGATTCCCCGGCCCCTCCCTTCATAACTGAGAGAACGAACAGAAAGTACAAGAGGAATACAAAACATGAAAAGAAGGCAGCCTTCCCGGTCTCATGGCATTGATCAAAGTCTCCTCTCAAACAGCAACAGGAGGGACATTCTTTTCAAAGGCACGTGAGACATCTAGCAAGATGGAGCGGGTACTGGGGCAAGTCCAGATAAATCTGAAAGGTCTGAAATCGTACCCAGTGTTTCTCTGACCAGAGCGCAGTTAGACATCCGTAACAGAAAGAAAGTGGGGGAATGGGCAGATACTGGACAACAAATTCTTCTCTTTTTTTAAAAAATATATTTTATTGATTTTTTACAGAGCGGAAAGGAGAGGAATAGAGAGTTAGAAACATCAATGAGAAAGACATAGATCAGCCGCCTCCTGAATGCCCCACAGTGGAGAGATGTGCCCACAAGCAAGGTACACGCCCCCAACCGGAATCGAACCCGGGACCTTTCAGTCTGAAAGCCGATGCTCTATCCACTGAGCCACACCAGTCTCGGCCGAACAACAAATTCTTAAAGAACCAACAAGAAAACATAGAAAATGCTTCGAGATTACTGAAGTGGAGACAAAACGTACCAGAACTTAGAGGATGTAGCCAAAGCAGTGCTTAGGGGGAAATTTATAGCCTGTAAACACCTCTATCCGCAGAGAAGAAAGATCTCAAATCAATAGCCTACCCTTCTGCCTTTAGACTCTGGGCAAAGAGAGCAAACTAGACCCAGAGCCAGCGGGAGGAGCCAGGACCGTGGCCCTCCCGCGGATTTTGAACGCGGGCAATGGCTTCTAGCCGTGAAAACAGAAGTCGTGATGCAGCTCTCACGGAGGCCCAGAAGGCTGCTGCCCCTGAGCCACACAGGAAGGAAGCGCCTTTGGGCCTCTCCGAGGCTCCAGGCAGTGTGTGGCCGAGGCATCGAGAAGGCACGCACACATCTTGCAAAGTGGCAGGAAGTGAGCTGCCAACTCGGGCAAGAATCTAGGTCAAGCTCCTCCTCGCTTTTCTTCTGTCACACACCCCCTGGGGACCTACACCCAGCACGTGGCCTGTGAGCGGAGGGGCCACGCTGCCCCTGTCTGGCGGGAACTGTGTGTGAGCAGCAAGTGAACTCTGTTTCACTTCCTTCCTGTGAGCAGACGGGACCCTGGAAAGGATATGTGCACACGCACACACACACACGCACATGTATACACGTGCACACACGCACACACGCACCCAGCCAAAGGGAGACCCGGTGCCGGCCAGGCGCGCCGTCCTGTGGGATGCCCTCCGCAGGCAGGGCCGCGCCGTGAGCTGCCGCCTCTCCCCCAGGTGAGGGACCTGTCCGTCGCGTACCTGCTGGTGACGCTCACCTACCTATACATCGGCGTCCTGGTCTTCGCCTCCTTCCCGTCGCCGCCGCTGCCCAAGGACTGCATCGAGCAGGTGAGCCCGCGCCCTCCGCGGGCCAGACCCCCGCCCTTCGGGGCGTGAGCGACTCTGAGCACCGAGCCCCCGCGGGGCCAGCATTTCCCCGGGTGCGGTGGCAGGTGCGGTGGGAGAGCCACGGGTGAGGGAGTCATGGGTGTGAGTGTCACGAGTCTGAGAGCCACGGATGTGTCACGGGTGGAAGTGTCATGGGTCTGAGAGGCAGGGATGTGAATGTCATGGGTGAGAGAGCCACAGGTGTCCACAGGTGGGAGTGTCATGGGTGTGAGAGCCATGGATGTGAATGTCACGGGTCTGAGAGGCACGGGTGTGAGTGTCACGGGTGTTAGCACCACGGGTAGGGATGTCACAGGTGTGAGTGTCACGGGTCTGAGATACACGGGTGTAAGTGTCATGGGTGGGAGTGTCACAGGTGTGAGTGTCACGGGTCTGAGAGGCACGGGTGGGAGTGTCATGGATGTGAGATCCACGGTTGGGAGAGCCACGGGTGGGTGTGAGTGTCACAGGTGTTAGTACCACAGGTGTGAGATCCACAGGTCTGAGAGCCATGGCTGGGAGTGTCATGGATGTGAGATCCATGGGTGTGAGTGTCACGGGTCTAAGAGGCACAGGTGTGTCACAGGTGGGAGATCCACAGGTGGGAGAGCCACGGGTGGGAGTGTCACAGGTGTGATAAAGGTGGTCTCAGCCTCACGGCACTGACTGAGTCTCCTCTTGGGAAGAAAATGAGGTTGAGTGGCGGCTGCGAGGGGAGCCGGGGCCATCCCTCCCCGAGGCCTTCCCACCAGGCGTTTGCCGCAAACCCCCATGCAGCAGCCCCTCAAAGCCCGCCGCAGGGACAGCCGTGTCCGTGGTGTTTGTGTGAGGGGGAGAGGGGTGATTGGCTGCTTTGTAAGCTGCCATGCTAACCCGGGAAGAGCCATGAGAGGAAACGGAGAGAAACCCTATTATTCCATCGGCGAGGGGCTGGGAGGGCAGGGACCCTGGGACAGGCCAGCCCCTCCGCGCCCCTGGCTGGACGGGCGCGGCCTCGGTTCCGTGGCCGTTAAACACGCTCGAGGGTTAAGGCGGGGCCTCCGGGCCGGCTCCTCCGGGCAAGGACAAGGCTTTCTTTGTCATTCTGGTGCCACACCAGCTGCAGGCGGGTGCTTTTTTAAAATATAGTTTATCGACGTCAGGGAGGAAGGGAGAGGGAGAGATGAGAGAGACAGCAGTGATGAGAGAGGATGACGGACCAGCTGCTTCCTGCACGCCCCTCCCTGGGGACCAAGCCCTCGACCTGGGCGTGTGCCCCGACCGGGAATGGAACTGTGACCTCCTGGGTCCTAGGTCGGTGCTCAGCCTCGGAGCCACCGGCCGGGCCAGCCTGATTTTTTTTTTTTAATATATTTTATTGATTTTTTTCACAGAGAGGAAGGGAGAGGGATAGAGAGCCAGAAACATCGATGGGAGAGAGACATTGACCAGCTGCCTCCTGCATGCCTCCTACTGGGGATGTGCCTGCCACCAAGGTCCATGCCCTTGACCAGAACCGAACCTGGGACCTTTCAGTCCGCAGACTGACGCTCTTATCCAACCGGTTTCGGCAATATATTTTTATTGATTTTTCACAGAGAGGAAGGGAGAGGGATAGAGAGCCAGAAACATCGATGAGAAAGAGACATCGATCAGCTGCCGCCTCCTGCACGCCTCCTACTGGAGATATGCCCGCAACCAGGATACATGCCCTTGACCGGAACCGAACCTGGGACCTTTCAGTCCGCAGGCCGACGCTCTATCCACTGAGCCACACCGGTCTCGGCCGGCCTGATACGTCCACGAAGCAGACTACAAAGGCGGCAATGCCGTCGTGTTTCTGTCCGAGTTCCCTAAACACTCTCCATCCCGGGCTGGCCTCCCTGAGAGGGGCAGGAGCGCGGGGTCCCTGGCAGCCCCGCCCACCCTTGCGCCCGGCGCTCACCGGGCTGGGCACCCTGCCCCCAGATGGGACCGGGGACGCGGTTTTCACCAGCTCGTTCTCTCTCTCTCTCTCTCTCTCTCTCTCCCCCCCCCTCTCTCTCTCCCTCCCTCTCTCTCTCTCTCTCTCTCTCTCTATCTCGGACCAGAACTTCTTAGACAACTTCCCGAGCAGCGACGTCCTGTCCTCGGTGGCGCGCGTCTTCCTGCTGTTCCAGATGGTGACCGTGTACCCGCTCCTGGGCTACCTGGCCCGGGTCCAGCTGCTGGGCCACGTGTTCGGGGACCCGTACCCCAGGTGAGGGGGCTCCCGGACCGGCGGGGTACCCGGGGCGGGGCCGCAGCCGGGCCGCGGGACCTGTGACCGCCGACAGCGAGATGTGTCTCTGGGGACCGACCGGTGGCGGGGCGGGTCCCGGCCGCGCTCGCTGCGGAGCCGGAGACGCAGGAGGCGCGCCGAGGGCAGAGGTCGTCCGGGACAGGGACCGCTCGCCCGCACGTCTGTCCCTGGGCGGCCCTGCTGTGCGCCGACGCCCACTTAGCCACCGACTGGCGTGTGTCTTTCCCCGGCAGCCGGCCATCAGGGGGCGGCAGCCTGGGGTCTTAGCTTGCGAGGAGCAGCCCTGAGCCGGTGTGGCGTATAATGTGCCCGTTTTATTTTTATTTCCCCTCCCAACACATCGCTTAGCGTGTTCCACGTGCTGGTGCTGAACCTGATCATCGTGGGCGCTGGCGTGAGCATGGCCTGCCTCTACCCCAACATCGGAGGGATCATCAGGTACGGCTGGGGCTGTGCCCTCCGCGGGGGTGCTGCCCCGTTGAGTGGTGTGAGGTTTTGGGGTGTAAGACCTCGACGCGCACGCTGTCCCGCTGTCGCTGGCGTCTCGTCTTCCATTCTGCTCCTTTCTAACTAGGAGCCCCAGGGCCTGAGCTGCGGGCACCTGCTCACTCGCTCGCTCGCTCTCTCTCTCTCATTATCGTCGGCTGCGTTCCTTTCTTCTCACCCAGCGGAAGTGATGCTTAGCAAACAGCACAGCATGCCTGGGGCACCTGGAAGGTCTCTCTGACATGTCACAGCTGTGCCCTGACCTTCTCTGCTCAGGAACACAGTCCCGGGACAAAGGTCCCGCTGTGAGGGGCCGGGGAGGGCTGACTGTGGGGGTGGGCCACGGTGCAGCATGCAGACACCGATGTGTCCCTGCTGGCCAGTGTCACCTCAGTCCTTTAATAAAACAGAAAGGACATACAGCGGCACCTCGAGATACGAGTTTAATTCGTTCCGTCACCTTGAGGCGTGGGAAACTATGAGACGCTCGAGTCGCACGGTAAATGGGTGGGTCGTGTGCCGCCGGCTGATCCGCGCGATGACTCCTATCTCAACTGTTGCTCGTATTTCAAAGCAAACATCACTCGCTCGACGGCTCGTATCTCAAAAACCTCGTATGTCAGGGCACTCGTATCTCGAGGTACCGCCGTAGTCCCGTGTCCGCTGTCAGAAAGGAGGAAGCCAGTCCCGAGGGCTCTTTCCTTTCCTTCATGTTCTCTCCCAGCGACACCGCGAGGTTTGGGAAAAGCATCGAGTGGGTGGGGAATCCTGGTGCCTCAAGTTCTCACGGACACGGGGGCTTCGAACGATGCGTCCCCAAACGCACAGGGAGCAGGCCGAGTCCCTTCCACAGGCCCTGCCCTAAGACGGCGGGGAGCCGCTGGGGGGCCATGGGACCTGGGGACCGGTTCCGAGGGAGCCGCTGCGCTGAACCAGGGGCGCCGGCTCTGCAGGCTCGTGCGGGTGTGTGGTGGGGCCTTCGCTGTCGATGCCGAATGCTGCGCGGTGCTCACTGCTCCTCCTGGGGAGGTGCCCGCAGCCCTTCACACGCAGGTGCCTGATCCTGTAGAGCAGCGGTTCTCAACCTTCCTAAGGCCACGACCCTTTAAGACAGCTCCTCATGTGGTGGTGACCCCCAACCACAAAATTATTTTTGTTGCTACCTCAAAACTGTAACTTTGCTACTGTTAATGAATCCTACTGTAAATACCTGTGTTTTCCGATGTCTTAGGCGGTCGAGAACCTGCTAGCGGTTATCAACCTGTGAGTTGCAACCCACAGGTTGAGAACTGCTGTTATAAAGCCTGAGACCATTGGAAAACACAGATATTTACATTAGGGTTCATTAACAGTAGCTAAGTTACAGTGATGAAGTAGCAACGGAAATCATTTTACGGTTGGGGGTCACCACCCCATGAGGAGCTGTC
Source organism: Lasiurus borealis (assembly GCA_004026805.1). Lineage (NCBI taxonomy): Eukaryota > Metazoa > Chordata > Mammalia > Chiroptera > Vespertilionidae > Lasiurus > Lasiurus borealis. The sequence goes on along the minus strand of PVJN01033052.1, from coordinate 7,416 downwards.
TTAAAGGGTCGTGGCCTGAGGAAGGTTGAGAACCACTGCTGGGGAGACTTCCTCCAGCTTCCCCCGCCCCTTAGGCCCGGGACGGATGATGCAATCACGTCTGTGCCTGCGCACAGGCATTCAGTTTGGATCAGCATCCATAAGGGCGTGCCTTCCAGCTGAATAGCACTGCTGCAGACGGTAGCGTGACTTCTCAGCCGCTAAAGCCATCGGAAATACGTATTTTCCGATGGCTTTAGGCGACCCCTGTGTTTTGGTTGTTCGACCCCCACCGGGGTCGCGACCCACAGGTTGAGAACCACTGCTGCAGAATAAAAGGCGAATATGGCAAATGGACCCATCGGTGGAACAACCAGTCGCTAGGACGTGCCCTGACCACCAGGGGGCAGACACAACGCAGGAGCTGCCCCCGGGGGGGGGGGGGGTCAGTGCGCTCCCACAGGGGGGACGTCGCTCAGCCCGAAGCCGGGCTCTCAGCTGGCGAGGGCAGCAGTGGTGGCGGGAGCCTCTCCCGCCTCCTGGGCAGTCGGACCCCCTTCCCCCCCCCCCCCAGGGCTCCCGGACTGTGAGAGGGGGCAGGCCGGGCTGAGGGACACGCCCGCCCAGTGCACCGATTCCGTGCACCGGGCCTCTAGTTCGTTTATAAAAGATCAAAGCGAGAGAGAGCCAGTCTCCCAGTTTCGAGGGGCCAGTAAAACCCTTGGTCACGCAGAGGCCGTACGTACAGACGCCCAGGCCGCGGCGGTTTATAGCAGCCTCGCCAGTACCAGGCCTGGAGCTCCAGGGCGCGGTCAGCAGCGGAGGGACCCAGCAGGCCTGCTGGGGCGGATGGAGGGGAGAGGGACTGGGCCATGTCACCTTCCTGTGGCTCAGGAAGGCCGATGTTGGACGGCCCTTCACCCAGGCGCCCGCCCCTCTTGCAGGTACTCGGGAGCAGCCTGCGGCCTGGCCTTCGTCTTCGTCTACCCGTCCCTCATCCACATCATCGCCCTGCGCCAGGAGGACCGGCTGACCTGGCCATCGCTGGTCTTCCACGTGCTCATCATCGTCCTGGGCCTGGCCAACCTGGGGGCCCAGTTCTTCATGTGACCCCCCCGTCATGCCAGGTCTCCACCACCACCCCTTGCCGGTCGAACCGGTGGCTCCGAGCGTTCTGCCGAGGGCAGCGGCCACCGTCCCCGCCTGAGCCACGGGGCTGCGTGCGGAAAGGGACAGTGAGAACTGCCTCGTCCCCACCTGCTCCGTCCTCACCCGCCGCCTCCCTCTGGGAGTCCCCGCAGGGAGGGTGGGCCCTCAGGGAGCGTCCCCGGGGCCTGCCGTTGGCTGCGAGGAGGGGGGCGGCGTGTCGGGTGACGGTGGAGACTCTCAGGGCGTCCCTCACCGCCGGGACCTCCGTCCATCCGTCCTGGTTGACTGCACTCCCTCTCGTCCTGTCCCTGGGACCGTTGGTGCCGTTTGCCTAACCTGTTACTGCTGGGACAGTACACCAGATACCTCATTTTCTAAAGAGACCTCTCCCCTGGCTTCCGTGCTCAGGGACTGAGTTTTTGTCCACGAAAGAAAGAAAGAAAAGGAAAAGGAAAAAAGGCTGTTGCAGGCCTCACGCCATGAACGTCGTGCAGAATAAACGCACTCATGGCCTCGGCCGCTGTCTGTCTGACGTCCCTTTCGTCCCTGAGCTGGTGACTTAGCTCAACGTCCGAGTTGCCAGAGTCCAGTGTGATGGCCCCTTCGATCGGCGGCAGGGGGATGTGGGGTGTCTTCTGCCCTTGGGAAGAGGGGTCCCCCCGGCAGGGCCATGTGGAGAGTGGAGGAAGCAGGGCGACAGGCCCCCTGGGGAGAAGGGGGTGGAGGAGTCCGAGCTGATGTGCAGCAGCGGGCGCTCCTGCTGAGAGCGGCCATCGGGGCTGCGTGTCTTCCTTCCTCCCGGAGGCCGGCCTGCCGCCTGTCAGAGCCAGGACGGCGGGGGGACAGGGGGGTGGCAGGGAGGTCGCTCTCTCCTCCCCACTGCACCCCCAAACACCCCCGTCCACGTCCGCCTGACCCCCGAACTGCAGAACTGCCATCCGGCCGTGACAGCGAGAGGCTGGCCCGTCCCCGGGGACCCGGCGCCCGGCCCTGTGGGTCCCGTAAACACGCCGCGTTGCACAACGCCGGCCGGGAACTCGGAGCCGAGCCGCGCCCCGGGGGAGGTCATGTTTGCGTTTAATATCAGAAACGAAATCAGATGGTTTTGAAGAAAAACAACAGCGGGAGGACTCTGTTTAATGGCGTTGGGCGGGAAGTGCTGCAGCCTGACCCGGGCAAGCAGCCGCTGGGGGGTCATCAGCTTCCCGCCAGATGACCCCAGGGACACACGCAGGCCCCTCGAGGCATCACGTGACAGCCACCTCTGTTACCGCCCCCCCCCCCACAGGCTGCCTCTGTCCCTCACGGGCCTCCTCTGTCCCCCTGGCCGGCATCTGTCCCCGGAGGAGCTGGCAGTGGGCCTGGGTCGGCCAGTGAGTGTGGACAGAGGCCCGCCCGGCCCCTGGGGGAGAAGATCGCGTCTCCCTGACAGACGGACGGCGAGAGCCTGTGATGGAGAGGGTGGGCGCACAGGAGGAGGCCGTGGTGGACGGGCCGGGGGTGGGTAGGGGTGAGGCATGCCTCCCGTGGAACCGTGGAGGCAGACGTGCTTGCGGAGGGGGACAGGGGAGAGGAGCCTCAATCCCGGCTGGACGGGGACGCGCCCCCTGGGCCCTCTCCCACGGCCCACGTCCCGTTCCCCTCATGGTGGGGCTCACCCACCACTTCCTGCTTCAGAGGCTGGCAGAGCCCGCTGACCGGCCGGTCCCGTGGAGGCAGGCAGAGCTGGGCAGACGCCGTAGCGGGACACAAACCGACTCTGGACCCCCCCGTCCCTTCGTCCCTGTGTTTGGGAACGAGGCCGGTGCTACGCTGGCCGCTCCCGCCTCGGAGCACGGGATGCTGAGTACTCCGCTGCTCTGGTGCTCGGCAGGTGCCCGGTCCTGTCCCCCGTCCCTGGGACTCCTCTCCCTCCCCCCACCTTCCCCCGGGCTCGCCCTCCAGGTGGGGGCTTCGCAGCTGGCGGAGAAGCGGGGCGGGGAGACCTGCAGGTGGGTCAGGGATGTTCCCGGGAGAACTCTGGGAGTCGTCGACAGGATGGGTGCGTCCGGCACAGCACGCGTGAGGACTGCTCGGTCCCAACCTTATTGGCAAAACCGTGGCTGCATCCTGTGCAAATTAACCCCCTCCCCAGCCCAGGGCCTGGGACTCACAGGGCAGGCTGCATGCTCCCGGGAAACAGGGGAAGAGAGAGAGAGAGAGAGAGAGAGAGAGAGAGAGAGAGAGAGAGAGAGAGAGAGAGAGAGAGAGAGAGAGAGAGAGAGAGAGAGAGAGAGATGGAGAGAGAGACAGGTTGGAAGACACTGTGATTGTAGAGGCTGCGAGTCCCAAATCCCAGGGGGCCGGCTGGGGGCTGGAGGCCGGGGAGAGGGGGTTGGGGTGGGTGCTGGAGTCAGGAGAGGTGAGTGACAGGAGCCCTCTCCTCGAGAGGCGGGTCTTTCTCGAGGACCCTCAAGTGATTGGGCGAGGCCCGTCCACGCCCAGAGAGAGATACCTATCGATTTCCGTGCTCGTCTCGTCTGAAACGTCTTCCCCGAGGCATCCAGCTGTGATTCACTGAACACCTGGATCGCTCGGCCTGCCCAGGGGACACCAGATCCACCCCCACCCTCACCAGCTAACAGGCCGGGAGGGCAGGTGGGGACCGCTCACCCGCCCTTTCCTGAGGCTCTGGCCGTCCTGGGGGTGATGCTGGCTGGGCTGGGGGAGGGGCTGCGTGTCTGGGGGCGGCAGGTCCACCGGCAGCACCTGTGGCCCCGAGGGCTGAGGCCCAGAGGGACCGGGCACCTGCACCAGCCCCGTGGATCGTGGATCGCAGCCGGCCCAACCCTGGCCCGGGGCAGCACCTCCAGCCGCAGGCCGACCCAAAAGGTCTCATCGGGTCACGTGTCAGTGGCTGCCCTCCCCGGGGACCGGGCCTCTGCTGACAGGCGAGATTGTTCTCTCCTCACCCAGAGGGCGGGCGGGCGTGCTGAGACTTCCTCTCATTGTGTATTGTGTGGGGCCGCCTCTCCATCACCCGGACAGCCTGGGCCTCCGCTGACTGGACTGGCCACCTCGGAGGAGGAGGGAGGGCCGGCCGGGCCACGGCCTCGTGGTCCCTTTTAAAATAGCTGCCCCGGCTCCTGGGTGTCTGGTGACTGCTCGCCTGGTGGCAGGAGCGTGATTAATGCCGGCCGGCCGGTGACTCAGGGCCGGCGGCTGCGGGATTGTTCCAGTTTACCCACCTCCCCCAGCGGAAACCCCGGAGGGAAAGCAGTGAGACGGGGCGCTCCCGCGGGCTCGGAGCCCCGGCCCCTCCTCGGCTGCCTGGACCCCGGCCACCTCTCCCCACACGCGGGGTCTCCCCGCTGTTTTACGTGCGTGGGCATCGGGGGGACGTTGCCAGTGGGATGAGTGGACTACCGACAAGAAGGCGGAGGCGTTGTAAACAAATTAAACAAATCAGACAAAACAGAATAAACTCGGTGAATGTTTCTCTCGAGGCTCCGTGGTAAACTCAAGGTCACGAGTGATGGAGGCCTGGCCAGGCGGCTCAGAGGGTGAGCATCCACCTGTGAACCGGGAGGTCACCAGTTGGGGCATGGACCTTGCTTGCAGGCACATCTCCACTGTGGAGTGTGCAGGAGGCGGCTGATGTCTCTCTCTCATCGACGTTTCTGACTTTCGATCTCTCTCCCTTCCTCTCTGTAAAAAAGCAATAAAACATATTTTTTTTAAAAAGCGTATCATGAGCTCAGGCCTTGACACAGAAAAATGCCCAGTTGGGTTCAATTCAGAGTCTCTCTGCTCGGTGCTGGGCTGGCTGATCATAGCCAAGCGCGGTGCCTGCCACAGGAGCTCCGTCCGGGCCGGCTCGAGGACAGAGGCTGTGGCCCCCACAAGCAATGGGTGAGCCCGCCCTCCTTCCCTCGCCTCGCCTAGCCGGGGGACGGGGGACGCGGCTGGGCTGGCTCCGAGGTCGAGGCGGGCTGGGCAGGGCTCAGCTGGTGCAGAGTCGGCCTGGTTTTCAAATGTCAATGCTCAGTCCGGCCAACGTCCTGGGAGGAACAGACCGGCGGGCAGGTTTGGAAATTTCCTCTACAGTCTCCGAACGTTTCCCTTGGAAAAGTGCAGCCCCCAACCCCAGGGCAGGAAGTCGCTCCACACTCTGCACAGTTGCAGGGGCCTCTCTGTCTGGAAACAGGAACCGAAGTGATTGTCTGCTGGTCCAGGGCTTTCTCGGGCAGCGGGTAACTTATATACAGAGGCACCTCGAGATACGAGTGCCCTAACATAAGAGGTTTTTGAGATACGAGCCGTCGAGCGAGTGATTTTTGCTTTGAAATACTGAAAGGAAATGGACTCCCCTCCATCTTGTCCTATAAGGGTTGGGACCCCTGCCTAAATCCCCTCCCTTTTCTGGGAGCGGCCACAGGTGTGCCAGCAATGTCTTAACTTCCCCGACCCCCACCCAAATGGACCAGTGAAGCTCCAGGAACACAGCGAGGGTCCTCATGATGCTGAACCACAGAAAGACCCCAATTCAAGTGACCAGTCTCTGTCACCCTCGTCACTTCCCTAAGCTTCCCAATTATCCTGCCCCATAGAACCCACTGTTCCCGCCCATCCGGTCTCTCGCCTCGCTGCTGCGCCAGAAAGAGGCTGGGAGCCACACCCGGGTTCGAATAAAGACTCTGCTTTTGCATCGGAGAAGGCTCCCTGGTGGTGGATTATTGGGGACCCCGAACTCTGGGCACAACAATACGAGCAACATTTGAGATAGGAGTAATCTCGCGGATCGACCGGCTGCACACGACCCACCAGTTTACCTCGACTCTAGCGTCTCATAGTTTCCCACGCCTGAAGGCTATGGAACGAATTAAACTCGTATCTGGAGGTACCACTGTATTGACTGATCTCGGAGAGGAAGAGTGAGAGAGAGAACATCAATGATGAGAGAGAATCATTGATTGGCTGCCTCTTGGGAATCGAACCGTGACCTCCAGGTTCAAAGGTCAACACTCAGCCACGGAGCCATGCTGGCCGGGCTCCCTTAGTTTGTTGTTGTTTTTTTTTTTAAATATATATTTTATTGACTTTTCACAGAGAGGAAGTGAGAGAGTCAGAAACATCAACGAGAGAGGAACATTGATCAGCTGCTTCCTGCACGCCCCCCACTGGGGATGTGCCTGACACCAAGATACATGCCCTTGACCGGAATTGAACCCCGGAACTGAACCCCGGAACCTTTCAGTCCGCAGGCCAATGCTCTATCCACTGAGCCACACCGGTTTCGCCCTTTAGTGGAGTCAGTCACGTTTGTTTGCGGACTGTTTGGGTTATTTCCGGTTTCCACCGTCGTCCCCGATGCTGCGAGGAGGGAGCTGTGCTCGGCGTCGCTCGGTGTGTGCACAGGAGACGCGCTCCGCGGTGGGCGGACATGTTGCCAGAACCAGGCGCCCCGTGAAGCCGGGCCCGTGGCCTGCACAGGTTCTACAACTTCCCCTGCGATTCCCAACTTCAAGGCGGCTTTGGCCTCGTACACGGATCTCTCCAAACGCACGCATCCGAGCGACGTGAGCTGGGCCTGCCTTCCTCGTCCCGTCAGCATCCACTCCGCAAGGCGGGGCGGCCCGGTGAGGGGACGCGGCTATGGGCACCCCCTGGCTCCAGCCCCTCAGCGGGACAACAGCCCTGCAGCCCCAGCCCACCCGGGGCACCGGGAAGGGGGGGGAAGGGCTGTCAGTACAGGGGGCGCATCCCATCCCATAGGCACTGAGGGGTGAACCAGACAGGCTTGGAGGCTCTGAGTGGTCGGCGAGGGTTCCGTGCAGGACCCGTCTCCGGTCCGGCCACGGTCAGCACGGGTTCCGTGCAGGGCAGGAGATTTTGTCCTGGTTCCGGGCGTGTTACCGCCACGTCTGTATCCGTGTTCTCGCCCACGTGAGGCGACTCCTGGGGGCGGTGTGGCCGCGTGGAAAGGAGATGTGGGTCTTGGGGACCAGCCTTCCCTTTTCCCTGAGGCTGGTGAGTCATTGCTCCCCGCTCTCCGTGCCGGGCCACGTCTGCGCTATGGCTGCACCTCAGGGTTCGGAGGGGGCCGTGAGGGGGTTCGGAGGGGACGGCGAGGGGCCAGCAGACGCCTGGCGCCCCACCCTCTGACGCTCCTCAGCCTGGGGTCCCCCCCAACCCCAACCCCGGCTGCAGGAGCTCCAGGCTGGGCTCAGGGCCCGGTGCTTGCAGGGCCGTTCCACCCAGAGAGGAGGACTGCCCCCCTCCGCACTCCCATACATGCCCTCGCCCACC